>ML353596.1:30595-70020 GCA_005239505.1 Nicotiana paniculata | reverse complement strand
TAAAATTAGCTCAACAGGTGAAAAGAAACCAGAAGTCAGAAAAATCCCAATTAGGAGATTTCTATACCCAATTTGGAATAGAAGGACCCTCCCAAGATAAAGGGAAGAAGAAGTATTTTGATAAGAAGGATTCAAGGAATTTTCATAGAAGAAATCGTCGTTTAAAACTGTCAAAAGAAAAGCATGAAGCTGAGAAAGCTCACCGCAAGTCTACCAGATTTGCAAGAAATTTCTCTAAGAGAGAATTAAAGGACATCAAATGTTATAAGTGTGGCAAGTATGGACACATTGCTCCAAATTGTAAGCTTGAAAAGCTTAAGTCTTTAGGACTTGACGAAGACATTCGTGACAAAGTCTATGGTTTGTTATACACTTCATGATCTGAATCAGATTATTATGGAACAGGTTCAGAACACGGTTATGACAGTAGTGGTAATGATAATTCTGATATTGACTATGTCTCAAAAGCTTGTGTTAATTGTGCAGGCGATACTTGTACGTGTGAACATGATGAATTTTATAGGATTCAATCTCAGTTTGAAGATTTAAAATTTGATATGATAATGTGATTGAACTATTAAAAGAAGTTTCTAATGAAAAACATAGAAACAAAATTTTAGAAATGGCTTCTTCTAAACCTTTTCTTCTTCAAAATCTTTTGAAAAACCGAAGAAGATTGATATTATAGATTCAAATCCTTATTCTTTAAAAGAAGTTTTTACTCGTCTTGAGAAAAAAGGCAGTCAAGATATTGAAATTAGAGATACTTCTCTTGATGATTTAAAAACTGAAGTTGAAAAACTTAAAAAGGAGATTAAATCTCTCAAACATAATCAACTGATTCATGATCAGAGAATTTCTCAATTAGAGAATGACGAGAATGATGATTCTCCTCCCTCAACACCGCCTACTGATAAAGGAAAAGGTATAGTTGATAAAGGTAAAGATGATGAGATTCTTATTAGTTCAAAACAAGACAGTTTTCTGGGAATGATGCAGATTGTAATTGCACATCGATGGTACATTAAATGTACTATTTTAATTAAGCACGACTTTAAAATCTCCAGCACTGCAATGATCGATAGTGGATAAGATGTTAGTTGTATTCAAGAAGGATTAATCCCTTCTAGATTTTTTGAAAAAAACTACTCATGTTGTTAAATCAACTTCTAATCATGCATTAGATATAAAGTATAAATTATCTAATACTCATATTTGCCAAGATAAAGTGTGCATTCCTCATTTTTTCTTTTTAGTGAAAAATCAAATGCATCCTCCAATTATACTTGGAACCCCTTTTATAAATGTCATTTATCCCTTTTCAAAAATAGATTCAAATGGCTTTATAGCTAGTTTTAATGGTAATACCATAAAATTTGATTTCATAACTGAACCAGTAACTAGAGACATCAATACTTTGATCCATATGAAACAAAGGCATATTGATTCTTTACAAATGAAAATTTATAGTATGAACATTGTTGATACACTCTGTCCTGCTAAAGTACAGGAAAAAATAAAATTGATTTCTTAACAAATGGTTATTGATATTTGTGCCGACCACCCAAGTGCTTTTTGGAATCGGAAAAAGCATATTGTGACTTTGCCATATGAGGACAACTTTTGCGAAAATGATATTCTCACTAAGTCACGACTATGTCAAATGAATGTTGAGTTAGTGGAATTTTGCAAAAAAGAGATTGATAGTCTTTTACAAAAGGGTTTGATAAAACCTTCAAAGTCATCTTGGTCTTGCACTACTTTTTATGTTAATAAAGCAGTTGAACAAGAACGTGGTATTCCTAGATTGGTTATTAATTATAAACCTTTAAAAAAAATTTAAAATAGATTAGATATCCTATTCCAAATAAAAAGGATCTTTTATCAAGATTATATGATGCCAATATATTTTCAAAATTTAATTTAAAATCAGGATATTGGCAAATTCAGATTCTTAAATAGCATACTTATAGAACTATTTTTAATGTTCCTTTTGGGCAATATGAGTGGAATGTTATGCCATTTGGTTTAAAAAATGCCCCATCTGAATTTCAAACAATTATGAATGATATTTTTAATCCATATTTGGATTTTGTCATTGTTTATATAGATGATATTTTGGTTTACTCCAAAACTCTTGAAACACATATCAGGCATCTTTATATTTTTAAAAGAATTGTTATACAAAATGGTTTAGTTATTTCTAAATAAAAAATGAGTTTATTTCAAACAGATGTCAGGTTCCTTGGACACCAAATCTGTCAAGGAAAAATTACTCACATTCAAAGGTCTATTGACTTTGCTTCAAAATTTTCTGATGTTATAACATACATGACTATGCTATCTAGCAAACATTAATTTTGAAGCATCATGTTTAAAATCTTTATCAAACATATATTTAACAGATTGAGCATATGTTTTAATCAGAAATTTCTGATTATAAAGATCATCCTAGAATTTTAAAACGCATTTAACAATGCATAACATTTCATGTGCCACAATCGCATACTTTCGCTGGGCTTCAGTCCATTTGCCTGAATGATGTCGAATAAGATATTCATGCTTATCATGAGGATTAACTTGTTTAAGTATTCCTCCATAGCCAATATTAGAAGCACCAGTCTCAATAATTTTTTGCCAGGCAGGGTTAGCAAGAGTTAAGCAAGGGAATGTTTTAACCCGTTGCTTAATGTTTTTAACGAGTTAAGTGAGACTATCATTCCAAGGGGATTTATTGCCCTTTTTATCCTTCTTTAACCTATCAGTTAAGGGTGCTAAATCTCTAGAAAGATTTTTATAAAATGGAGAAATATAATTCAAACTTCCCAAAAATCTTTGTAGCATAGTCCTGTCTGTTATAACATCAGAAAATTTTGAAGCAAAGTCAATAGACCTTTGAATATGAGTAATTTTTCCTTGACATATTTGGTGTCCAAGGAACCTGACATCTGTTTGAGATAAACTCATTTTTGATTTAGAAGTAACTAAACCACNCAAATATGGATTAAAAATATCATTCATAATTTTTTGAAATTCAGATGGGGCATTTTTTAAACCAAATGGCATAACATTCCACTCATATTGCCCAAAAGGAACATTAAAAGCAGTTCTATAAGTATGCTCTTTAAGAATCTGAATTTGCCAATATCCTGATTTTAAATCAAATTTTGAAAATATATTGGCATCGTATAATCTTGATAAAAGATCCTTTTTATTTGGAATAGGATAGCTAATCCATTTTAAAAATTTATTTAAAGGTTTATAATTAATAACCAATCTAGGAATACCACGTTCTTGTTCAGCTGCTTTATTAACATAAAAAGCAGTGCAAAACCAAGATGACTTTGAAGGTTTTATCAAACCCTTTTCTAAAAGACTATCAATCTCTTTTTTGCAAAATTCCACTAACTCAACATTCATTTGACATGGTCGTGACTTAGTGGGAATATCATTTTCGCAAAAGCTGTCCTCATATGGCAAAGTCACAATATGCTTTTTTCGATTCCAAAAAGCACTTGGGTGGTCGACACAAATATCAATAACCATTTGTTCAGAAATCAATTTTATTTTTTCCTGTACTTTAGCAGGACGGAGTGTATCAACAATGTTCATACTGTAAATTTCCATTTGTAAAGAATCAATATGCCTTTGTTTCATATGAATCAAAGTATTGATGTCTCTAGTTACTGATTCAGTTATGAAATCAAATTTTATGGTATTACCATTAAAACTAGCTATGAAGCCATTTGAATCTATTTTTGAAAAGGGATAAATGACATTTATAGAAGGGGTTCCAAGTATAGTTGGAGGATGCATTTGATTTTTCACTAAAAAGAAAAAATGACGAATGCACACTTTATCTTGGCAAATATGAGTATTAGATAATTTATACTTTATATCTAATGCATGATTAGAAGCTGATTTAACAATATGAGTAGTTTTTTAAAAAAACCTAGAAGGGCTTAATCCTTCTTGAATACAACTAACATCTGCTCCACTATCGATCATTGCAGTGCTGGAGATTTTAAAGTCGTGCTTAATTAAAATAGTATATTTAATGTACCATCGATGTGCAGTTACAATCTGCATCATTCCCAGAAAACTGTCTTGTATTGAACTACTAGGAATCTCATCATCTTTACCTTTATCAACTATACTTTTTCCTTTATCAGTAGACGGTGTTAAGGGAGGAGAATCATCATTCTCGTCATTCTCTAATGAGAAATTCTCTGATCATGAATCATTTGATTCTGTTTGAGAGATTTAATCTCATTTTTAAGTTTTTCAACTTCAGTTTTTAATTCATCAAGAGAAGTATCTCTAATTTCAATATCTTGACTGCCTTTTTTCTCAAGACGAGTAAAAACTTCTTTTAAAGAATAAGGATTTGAATCTATAATATCAATCTTCTTCGGTTTTTCAAAAGATTTTGAAGAAGAAGAAGGTTTAGAAGAAGCAATTTCTAAAATTTTGTTTCTAAGTTTTTCATTAGAAACTTCTTTTAATAGTTCAATCACATTATCATATCAAAATTTAGATCTTCAAACTGAGATTGAATCCTATAAAATTCATCATGTTCACACGTACAAGTATCACTTGCACAATTAACACAAGCTTTTGAGACATAGTCAATATCAGAATTATCATTACCACTACTGTCATAACCGTGTTCTGAACCTGTTCCATAATAATCTGATTCAGATCCTGAAGTGTATAAAAAACCATAGACTTTGACACGAGTGTCTTCGTCAAGTCCTAAAGAATTAAGCTTTTCAAGCTTACAATTTGGAGCAATGCGTCCATACTTGCCACACTTATAACATTTGATGTCCTTTAATTCTCTCTTAGAGAAATTTCTTGCAAATCTGGTAGACTTGCGGTGAGCTTTCTTAGTTTCATGCTTTTCTTTTGACAGTTTTGAACGACGATGTCTTCTACGAGAATTCCTTGAATCCTTCTTATCAAAATACGTCTTCTTCCCTTTATCTTGGGAGGGTCCTTCCATTCCAAATTGAGTACAAAAATCTCCTAATTGGAATTTTTCTGACTTCTGGTTTCTTTTCACATGTTGAGCTAATTTTAACTCATTGCATAAGCTTAAACCTTCTTGAATGCAAGTACCTATCAACTTACCATAGATATAGTTATCATAAGGAATCTCAGAGATGTCCTCTTAGGGTTTTATAATTGAAAGTTTGTATATTACCTTTTTTCATAAAAAGTTAATGTTGTGAAGCTAATGTTTTCTTTTTGTTGGTATATTTCAGTTTGGATATTTTTGAAAAAGTTAAAATCTTATCTGACATAATTTAAAAGTTGGACAAATTTTATAGAATAAAAATCTTATAAATCAAGTATGAGCAATATACATTTCAACAAAGTGAAACAAAATTATCCATTGAGCACACTTAAGTAAATTAATATTTGCTACTCCTATTTTGTTTTGGAGTTAGCTTAAAAAATAAGAATCTTCACCCCCAATACCCTTCCCTTCTTTCCGGCCGCCGCCAACCCATTAACTTTTTTCTAGACGCTATATTTGTGTTGAAAGTTTATTGTTGTATATATATATGGTACGCTGAACCTAGTGCCGAAAGAAATTCTGAGTTCAGTGGCAAAGGTTCTGTTTTCGCCAGGAAAACGCCTGGGTTCGAACCTTAGAAAGCAATGCTGCATTTTGTAAATTTCAACAAAGCTACAAAGTTCCAATACTTCTTAATAATAAAGAAAAACACATATCTTCTCTAAAACAAAATAAACAGACATTTTTCCTTCACAATTCAACTGCACTCAAATCAAACAAAGCTAGGGTTTTGTCTTTCTGCCCCAATTGCTGATTATCCCCTCTGCTGCATCTTCCTTCTTGTATATTCTTTCTTCTTCTTTTCTATTCTTTTTTTGCTCCTATTATATTTTATATTTTGTGTAACAATTCATACAAAATCTAATTTTTAATCTTTCATTCTAGGGTTATCCTACATTTTGACCTCTATTCTCTTTGTAACTTGTGCCTTCCAAAATTCAAGGCCAAGCCCGACAAATCGACAAGGTATGTGGTCCTACTTTCTTGTTTTTAGTTTTTTAGTGCGGATAATATCCTCAACAAAATGGTGAATTTAGAGTTTTTCAGATTATCAGCCTTTGTTTTTTAATTGATTGTTGTCATTTTTTTTATAAAGTAATTGGCAATGGCTTTGTTAGCATCTAAATTTGGCTATCGGGTAAATTAGTAGATGGCACAACATCAAAGCATAACTGAAGTAGCTTGAGTAGCTAACCAATTAACATATCCATGGGCGAGCTGGATACAGTTTTCTTTCTAATTTTGCATCTTTTTGTATCAATACATCTTCATGGGCAGCATATTTTATATTTCTAAGAGGCCACAAACTTACAGTAAAGGTGGCCAAGAAATTCAAAAGGGAAAAACAGCATGAAATAATACATTAATCTCTGTTGAGTCTTAACAATCACTCTACTGGATGCATTCTCTAATTATGTGCGAAACATGGACAATGCATTCTCTAACTCGAAAGGGCTTGGCGATCTCTCGAAGACATTGGTTAAAACAAATATTCACAAGACATGGGGTCTTATTTATTTGCTTGTGAAGTTAAGTTTGATATTACCTATGGCTACTGCAACGGTAGAAAGAACTATTTCTTCAATGAAGTTTAATTAAAATGACTTGCAAAGCCGAATTGGCGATGACTTTTTGAATGACTGTTAAGTTTGTTAAATAGAGGATGAAGTATTTGAAGTGTACCTAATGATGTGATTATTGATCGTTTTCAGAAAATGACAAGTCGTCGAGTGCAATTGAAATAATAATGTTTATATTCAAATATTATGTTTGTCTGGTTTGTTACTTTTTAAATTTGTATTAAATATCGGTATTCGTTCTTTAGTTTGCTTGTTGTTGTATATTGGTTTTGGGTCGCTGTCCTATTTTAAAATTTAAAACCCATACACTTCAAATCCTAGCTCGGCCTCTGGCCGCCGCCATTGTTCAGTGCCACCATGCCAACCGTCAGCGTTGGAAGAGACCGTCTGTACGAAGCCCTAGGCTGTACTTATAGTAAGTTTTCTCTTTCTCTCTCTCTAACTTTTGCCCTTTCCCACGCTATCAAAATTGTGGCGTTCAAGTACCATCTAATTGAACTCATTTTTATGTGAATTTTGCAGCCTATGAAGAATTTGATGAATTGTGCTTTAAGTTCGGTATCGAGCTCGAGGAGGCTGTAAGCACCACCAAATTCTGCTTATTATCATTTTTTATATTTGAAAATCTAACTGAATTATTATACTTGTTCCTTTTTGATGAACTCCCCCTGTCCTGTTTGATAACTACGTTACTATTTGGGAATCAAAATCTTAGAATGTTTTTGCAAAATATTTTTTGATCAAGTAAATTGTATTAATAAAAAGGGAGAGAATTCCCGTATACAGGAAGTATACCAAAAAGTAGAGAATCATATTAAAGGATCAATATCTTTTTCCAAAATATTATATAAATATTTTAACAATTTTAGAAAAATTGTTATTTAGTAGTAATATTTTTTATAGTTCCCAAATATGTATTATTTTTTTTGATAACCAAGAAATTTCCCGGGGCAAATGGCTCTAGGTTAGTGCCACACGGTTCTATACTCAATGGATAGTGGGCCAGCTCCTCTACCCTTCTCCACTTAAATTAACATCCCAAACAAACTTGATAAAAAAATAATATACCAAACAAACTTAATCTATCAAAAAATAATATCCCAAACAAACTTACTCGATAAAAAAATAATATCCCAAATATGTAGATTTTTGCTTTCAAAAAGTTGTGAATTGAGCAACTTTTATGCTTTTATACTCTGGGTTGGTAACATTTATGGGGATGGGAGGAGTAATTTGTATAATCGTTGCTTTCGTTCCGGCCTTCTGATTACAATACTCATTTTTAGTTTTGTATCTTTGTATTTTTGCTTCGATTTTCCAATTGGTGTGCTTGCTGCTGCCCTTCCTTTTATCTTTTCCTAAGCCGAAAGTCTTCTGGAAACCTCTCTGCCTTCTTAAAGGTAGGAGTAAGGTCTACATACATACTACCCTCCCCAGACCCCACTTGTGTGATTACACTGGGTCTGTTGGGTCTGTTGTTGTTGTTGTTGTATGTGTACTTCTATTTAGCAAGTTTACTTCCTCCAATCATTGGTTGTCAGTTTCCTACTGAGTTTATGCATGTGTGAAAAAAAATGTAGACAACAGAAAATGCAATGCAAAGAAAAGAGAAGCATCTGGAGGAAGAGGCGACTGAAGATGATGGAGAGATTATATACAAAATTGAAGTTCCAGCAAACAGGTGGTCCTTTGTGCTTTTCATAATTAGATTGCAGAATGAATTTTCGTGAATTCGTAGAAAATCTTGGGGTTTTTGATTATGCTTTGAATATTTGGAAATAAGTATAACTGATTTTCTGTGGTGGCTTACTAGCATTTGCGCTTAATTCTGTTTAGTGGAGTGGGATTGTTTGAAATTTTAATTATTCATTATTTGAAGCATAACAGCGGTGCTGTTAATTCGGCACTGGCAGTGTAATATGTTTTCATTCAAATTGGTATTGCAGATATGATTTGCTTTGTCTTGAAGGGCTAGCTCAAGCTCTCCGAATATTTGGTGGGCTTGATCCGATCCCTACATATAAGGTGGCAAATATTGGTAAAGAATCTATGCTTGAAATGCGTGTCGGAAAAGAGGTACGACTTGATAAAGCTATTTTTTTGGTTAAGTTTTTGTCCACCACTAAATGTGCGGTAAAGAAACTAAAATGGTTATAAAGAATTTTATTATGCATTAACAATTGTCATTTCCTGTTTAGACATCCAAGATCCGCCCATATGTTGTGTGCGCTGTCTTAAGAGGTGTAACATTTGATGAGGCTAGGTACAATAGCTTCATTGATCTACAAGATAAGCTGCATCAGAACATTTGCAGGTAGTACTATACTATAAATAGCAGTTTGAAATTCCTATTTACCTTTTCTTTTTCAACTGAAATTACTATTTACCTTTTCTTTTTCAACTGAAATTCCTATTTACTTCTTTTAGTTGCTATGGTTTCTGTTAGTCCTGCGTGATGTTAAAATTTTCTTGGTGACACCTTGAAGTAGTGGTCGATTACTTAGGGGTGGAATTAATTCTTATACTTTTTTATCTTTTTGTTTCTCGGCTGTAAACTTACCGTAAAAATTTGTAGTTATGCCATTAGCTCTCATAAGGAAAACAGTGAGTAGATAACTTGCATTGGTTTTCCTGAACTTACCATGCATGTATAATGCTTCTGTAAATGGGTTGGATACAAGAAATTATTTAGAAACCGTAGCTTGTTCAGCAAATGAGACTGGAAGTTTATAGATAAGCTATGATATGAAAGGGTTACTCTAATTATGCGCATTAGCTTATTTGTCGCAAAAAAATAAATGGGGGTATGTTCTCAAGGTCTTTTAGAGCTTATGAGGGATAAGAAATACAATATATTTCACCTCGATGAGAGCATAAGTCTTTTTCTGGGATAGACATAAAGCATGTGTCTTCTCTTGTACGAACAATGCACCATTTATTTTCTAATATTTTGGAGACCAATTTTACATGCCAACATGACTTAGGATGTACCCATTATGAGAACTTCTTGGTGGTAGAGAAGGGTACGTTTTGATACTGCCCTCTCTATGCTATATCAATGCACAACAATTAGAAGCTTTTATTGTTTGTTGAAGTGAGTAAGAGCTCACAGTTTTTTGTTGTTGGTTAAACTGTAAAATAAGGAAGAGCTCACAGTTATACTAGCATAAGAGCAGTTATAATAACACAATACGTACTTAAAAAAAAAACTCTGTCACAGGCAAATAGTCTGGTATTCATTGTAGAAAGTTATTGTATCAAAAAGTTCTGAGCGCCTGGTAAAGGTGGAAGGGTAAGGTGACCTTCGAAATGTTTGCAAGTTTGGGTAAAACTTGTCTTCAGATCTATTTGTAAAATATGTAAAGATAGAAAGCAGGGGGTATCTTTTAATTCTTGAATTTTGGGGAAACTTGTGTATCGATGGATGCAAAGACTTACATGCTGAGGAGAAAGTGCGCAAATAGTGTAAAAAGTAGCTGGATTCTATTTAATGCTTAAAGAGGCATCCAGAGAACAGAAATTATTCTCTATTTCTTTCCTTTTCATTTCTACTTTTGGGATGGGGATGTGGGCGGGCTGTATTTTTTGTTTCACTTCCGTTAGGTGTAGAGGATCATTGACCTTAACTATCCCTTCATTTGTTTATCTCAACTGGTACACTGTGTATCTTTCCCTCCAAGTTTTCGTACTGACGTGATCTTTAGTAGAAGTGCCATGAATCGTGACTTTTGCTTTTTATTCCTTCTCTCTTTGGGTATGAATAAAGATAAGATTTTAGAAGAATTCTCTATCACATAATGTGTTATTATTTTGATTCAGATGGTGTTTGGGTCAGCTTGCGCGCACATTGACCATTCCATCGGTGCATGCTATCTCCCTCTAGCACATGCACCAGATGACTCCACCTAAAGATAACTCCACCTAAAGTCTATGCTGGGATTGAACCCTGGTCTCCCATGTTTTAATCCACTTCATTGACCACTAGGCCACACCCTAGCGTGGTGATGGTGATGGTGGTGGTGCTGCTTATTATTATTAATATTATTATTGACCTCCAGGCCACAACCTTATGGGTTGTCAATTTTGAACTTTGGCCAACCCGTATGGGTTGTCAATATTGAACTTTTTCCCTTAGCAGTATCCATACAAAACTATTATGAATCGTTCCTGAATTATATTGTGGGGAATCACATCGTTATTATCTTTAAAAATCTTGCATATGTTTTCTCCTGCTTACGCTTAGGTCCTTGTTGTTTATTTTGCTTTTCCCAGGCGAAGAACCTTGGTGGCAATTGGTACCCATGACCTAGATACAATTGAAGGACCTTTCACATATGAGGTATATGCCAGTTGGTATACTTAATTCAAAGTTTTCCATGTATTACTAGCTCTAAAATTAGAGTGACAGCCTGATTTTTCCTTGTAAATCTGATTTTCATGTACTGTGTCCTTTTCCCTAAGTAGTTTCTGATTGGATACTGAAACCTTTTGCCCCTCTAATTTCAGGCTTTGCCCCCTTCGGATATTAATTTTGTGCCATTAAAGCAGGTTAGTGGTTTTATTTTGGCAGTTGGCCTAGGTTATGTTGGTGTTAATGCTGATATTGAAAGTGGCTGTTTTTCCAGACCAGAAACTTCAGAGCTGATGAGCTGATGGAATTTTACAAAGTGAGTTGCAACTTAAGCTTTTATTCTTAGTCTGATTATTATTGTTTCTTGTTTAGGTGTTATTTTGAAGATTTACTGAAGTTAATTTTATGCTTTAAACAACATCTCTAACACATTGCTGCCCTGAATTTATAGTCGGATTTGAAGTTGAAGAAGTTTCTGCACATAATCGAGAATTCACCAGTGTACCCTGTTATATATGATTGTAAAAGGTATCCAGTTTACAAATGAGCCTTCTGGTCTGGAGCTATCTTACTGCATTTATTTACTTCGCTGCATGCCAGTTGACCTCTTTGCTTACAGTTCATGATAAGAGTTTGTGGCTTGAAAATAGTAAGAGTAATTAATTTTTTTGTACCCTGTTATATATGATTGTAAAAGGTATCCAGTTTACAAATGAGCCTTCTGGTCTGGAGCTATCTTACTGCATTTATTTACTTCGCTGCATGCCAGTTGACCTCTTTGCTTACAGTTCATGATAAGAGTTTATGGCTTGAAAATAGTAAGAGTAATTAATTTTTTTGTGGGTCTTGAGACTTCTTTACTCCAATAGTTATATAGTTTCTTGTGTACTCCCTCCGCGTCAATTTATGTGACATAGTTTGGCTCGGCGCGGAGGTTAAGGAAAAAAGAAAGACTTCTTAAACTCGTGGTTTTAAAAGCTTAAAGGTAAAAGCTATTGTGGGGCCTTCAATTTGTGTGGCTGTAAAAGCTTCTCGTTAAGGGTAATATAGGTAAAATGAAAATTTTTGTTTTTCAAATATAGAAATGTTTCATTTGAGCTGTCAGATTCTTCTCTCTTGTAATCTTTGCATCTTCTGGATGCTTTTAATGATATTTCGCTTACTTCATTAGTTTTTTTATTAGAAATGTGTCATTATTTTTGGAATGGATAAGGAAAGTGTGTCGCATAAATTGAAATGGAGGGAGTACTATATTTTGTTTGCACATTCTGAATGCGATAGCTATTGACAAACTATTCAATAGAACTCGAGAAACTATTAGGTAGACTGTATGGAGTCTGTCAGCACTCATTTTTTAGTTGGATATATCCTAGGCAGATTATTTTGTCTGAGACAGCTATTAATAGCTGTTTGGAATCTGATAAAATCGTCTATGGGAAACAACCTCTTTACCTACATTAGGTAGGGGTAAGGTCTGCATGCAGACTACCCTCCCCAGATCCCACCTGTTGGAAATATTGGGTCTGTTGTTGTTGTTGTTGTTAATCTTATAAAATCGGTATGTTTACTTATCAAAGAAAGAAATACTTGAGATGCTTAGCTGTTATGAGAAGTGCTCAATACCTGAATGCATGCGAAGGAACCATTATCTTTCTGCAACTCATTAATCTCTCTCTGTCTGTCTGTTCTGCAGGACTGTTTTGTCTTTGCCCCCCATTATCAACGGTGCACATTCGGCCATTACATTGAAAACAAAGAACGTGTTTATAGAATGTACAGCCACAGATTTGACGAAGGCCAATGTTGTTTTGAACACAATGGTAGGAATAGAAGAAGTTGAGGGGCTCTTTTTCTTTTCCTCCTTCAGTTTGCTGGGTGTCGGAATAATTAAATGTTATCTGCAGGTAACTATGTTTTCAGTGTACTGTGAGCGGAAGTTTGAAGTTGAACCAGTTAAAGTAACATATCCTGATGGAAAATCATTTGTTTATCCTGATCTCTCAATCTACAATATGAATGTGCCTTTGTCCTACATCACTGGCATCATTGGAGTTCAATTGCCAGAGAATGAGGTATTATAGAGTTTTGCCTTCCATTTTTTCTTCTTTTCTCATATACACAAGTTTCTGTCATTTTATCTTCTTATCTTCATGAGAATCATGACAATTATGATGTTGGTCACAAATGTTCTGCAATTTCCAATATATGAGATGTTCAGAATTCAGCTGACAGAAACCTGTGTGCTATGGTGACTATACCAACTCCACATGGTTGCATAGACATTAGTGTGAGTGGTGGATGTCGTTACAATATCTGGGGATTTTGATTGGTCTATAGTATAACTTATGCCTTATGGGAAAATAGGACATCCCTAAAATGCATCATATACAATGATAATTGATTTTTTTTAGTACTTCCATGTTTGTCTTGAAGCACTGAGTGTCTACTCCCTTCCATCAGATTGATGGAAACTAAGATACCATTCACCGTACTAGGACATCTTTCTATTAGCTGCCACTAGATGCGATTTTTCGAAAAATTCTGTAGCTTGGCTTATTTGGAAGGGAATTGTGAATAACTATATGTACATTTGGATGAAACCGATTTGAAGTTGATTCATTTGCAGACAAATTTTGCTTCACATAAGTGTTTGATTTAAAGAATATATAGTTTTTTTTTTTGAAAAGGTAATATGTTTGTATTGATTATAAAAGTGGTTACACAAATGGTGTAACCAACTAGTAATTACAAAGGGGGAAAACCAGAAGAGAGGCCTAGAACTCTATTAGACTCACAATTGGTCTAAAACATCAAAAATATTCTCACTCTCTTCTAGGTATTCCTGTTTACACCAAAAATAAAAGAGCATTAAGCAGTTCATCTTCAGTTTTTGTATTGAGCTATGGTTGTCCTCAAAACATCTTTGGTTCCTTTCTTTCCATACTGTCCCCCATATACAAGCCAGGACAATCTTCCATCTCTCCTTCTGGATGGAATGTTCCCCATCTCTTTTCCACCTAGTTAGAACTTCCTTGATCTTCCTTGGCATAACCCACCAGATCCCCCTCAGCTTGATGGATATCTTCCATAGTTGATTAGTAACACTATAGTGTAAAAAATCTCCTCGTGGGCTTCACACAGGTGACATTTGGACCCCAACTGATAACCTCTCTCGATGAGATTATCTTGTATCAGGACTGCTTCTCTTGCTAATAACCAAGTAAAACATGCAACTTTGTGGGGAATTCTAACTTTCCAGTTCAACTTCCATGGCCAACATCCAATCTGATTGTTAGACTGGTTGAAAGCTTTGTATGCAGATCTGACAGTAAACATGTCCTCTTTTCCCCCTTTCCACTGCATCTTATCCTCAGAATTTGAAGTCCCTTTGAATTGTTCTTAGGTGCTATAAAATTCTGACATCCTTTGAATTTCCCAATCATTTAGGAGTCTTCTGAAGGTGAGATTCCATCCTTGACCTGTCCACAGTTCTCCCACATAAGAAACTTGTTGTTGATTCATGTTGTAAATGTCTGGAAACAACTGCTTCAAGGTTCTTTGTCCGAGCCATATGTCTTCCCAGAAAGAGATCTTCATACCATTGCCCACTTTAAGACTAGACTTACTACATAACTTTGGCCATTGGTTTCTGATGGATCTCCACAGGCTAACCCTATAAGGAGTACTCACCGACTTGGTTGTCCAGTTACCTTCCTTCCATACCTTACTTCAATTACATTCTTCCACAAAGATTGTTCTGTTGTAGCAAACCTCCATAGCCATTTCATCATCGAACTTTGATTTTGCAGTTTAGATTCCTGATCCCCATACCCCCTTCCTTTTTGCTTGTTGTGAGAACATCCCATCTGACTAAGTGGATCTTGTTCTTCTCACCGGCTCCTTGCCATAGGAAATTTCTTCTCAGAGCATCAAGTCTTTTTGCTACATTTGCAGGCATAGGAAACAGAGACATCATATAGGTTGGCAGAGCACTATTGAGTAGTGTAAGTCTCCCTCCCAGTGATGGGTATTGACTCTTCCAGTTGACCAACTTCTTTTCACACTTCTCAATTACACCATTTCAGATCCCTTTTGATTTGCTTTTTGCTCCAAGAGGCATTCCCAGATAAATTGTTGGCAAAGTTCCTATACTCCCTCCCAGAATATTCACTAAGCTATGAATCTCCATTACTTCGTTAACCGGATAGATGAAGCTCTTATTCCAGTTAATGTGTAATCCAGAAATAGCTTCAAAAAGAATGAAAATCACTCTCAGAAATAGCACCTGATCTCTAACAGCATCACAAAATACCAGGGTATCATCTGCATATAGTAAATGGGAGACTTCCAGTGACTCTGGTTCTCTAGAATTTACCCTGAAGCCCTTGATCCAGTTGTTAGCTTTGGCAGATTTGAACAGACTGTTTAAACCTTCCATTGCCCACTTGAATAGAAAGGGGGATATAGGTCCCCCTGCCTCAAACCTCTCTGTGATGAAAAGAAACCAGCAGGTGATCCATTTATCAAAATTGAGAATTTCACAGTACTTATGCAAACCTTGATCCACTTGATCCATTTCTCATCAAAACCCATCTTCAGTATGATTCCCAGCAGAAATTCCCAGTTCAGGTGGTCATAAACCTTTTCAATGTCTAGCTTACACAAAATGCATGGTTCTTTGCTCCTCATTCTGACATCAACACACTCATTTGCTATCAGAATAGCATCCATGATTTGCCTTCCTTTGATAAAGGCCATCTGTTGGGTATCCACCAGTTTTCCAATAGCTTTTTTGAGCCTTTCTGCCAGGATCTTTGATATTATTTTGTAGAAACTTCCTATCAAACTAATAAGTCTGAAATCTTTTAATTCTTTGGCTCCAACTTAATTTGGAATCAAAGTAACCAAGGTTGCATTAAAACTCTTTTCAAAGGTCCCATTTTCATGAAAATTTTGAACAACAGCAATCACCTCTGATCTTATCACTTCCCAGCATTGGATGTAGAAAGCCATTGTATAATCATCTGGGTCCGGAGCTTTGTCCCCTGCACATGCTTTTACACACTCCCATATTTCCTGTGGTTCAATAGGACTCAGTAGCATCTGGTTGTCTTCTGGATTAAAGGTGGGGCAGTCCCTAAAGTTGCACTGTGGTCGCCAAGTGTCAGTCTCAGTATATAGGTGCTGATAAAAGGCCACTATCTCTCTCTTAATACCTGCAGAGTTCTCCACTGTTTCACCATTTACTTGTAACTTGTCAATGTTGTATCTTTTGTGGGCATTGGCAGTTCTGTGAAAGAATTTTGTATTTCTGTCCCCTTCCTTCAACCATACTGCTCTGGACCTTTGCCTCCAAGCTATCTCTTCCTTCCTGGCATTTTCCTCAAATTCTATCAATAGGGTTGCTTTTTTGAGTTTCTCTTCACCATTCAGAGTCCTCACTTCTTGTGTCTCCTCCAGTTCAGCCAGTTGGCCCAGTACACTCAATTTCTGCATTTTCAGATTGCCTTGAGCTGATTTGCTCCATTCTTTGAGTTTCCCTTTCAGAACTTTCAACTTGAAAGCTAGGATAAAATCAGGACTGCCTTCACATGAGAAATATATAGTTTTGGGGAACCACTAATTTGCTTTAACAGTCAAATTGTTTAGTATTGTGGTGAAATAGGTCCAAATAGAAGGATGGATATAGGGGATTCATATTAACCAACCCAACTAGGTTTTTTGGGTTGAGGCGTTCTCCCCTTGGACCGACTACAACAAGCTCGCGACCGGAGGAACTACATATAAGTTGACATGAGTTGCAGCTCCTCTTTCTAACATTTAAACATATTCTTGGTCGTCCTTAATGGAATTGAGATTTCCACAATTTGATTGTCTTTTAAAAATTGAGTCAGATAACCAGAATATATGGAGTTACCTTTTTTTACTAGTCAATGTACATGTGAACATTGGAGTCATCAATCTATGAGCTTGTCCTCCCCAAAGTTTAGAATAAATAAATCCAAATGCTGCTTGAAATATTTTGGTAGTGGTATAGGTTAAGGGGGATTAGAGTGGTGAATAATGATTGGATTCATGTTTGGTACCAAGGGGGGAGCACTCCAAAAGTTTATATGGGCTCCAAAACTTTATAATATCTGAAGAGGATGCCAAAAATAACTCGGAAACTATTCGAGTTACTCTCAAATCCCTACAGATAACTACAAAAACTTCACTGTTTTTGAAAGGCATAAGAATGCCATTAAAACTTGGACTCAGGAGAAAAATTCATCAACATGAAAAGATGCAAAAATAGCATTTAAGTTTCAAATTAGAGGCACATTGTCTTATGAGTAGTCATTAGTAGCAAAAATGCTCCCAGGCACGCTTCCCGAAATCCTTCTTTCTTCTTCTTCCTAAGATTCCACCACCCCCACCAAGAGCCAAGCTCCCCGCGACCAAACCCCAGTGAAGACCACCGGCACCAGAGTTCTCACGCGCCCTCACGCGCGGTCAATGCGCCGGATTTTCCGGCGAGATCCAGCCACGCGCCGGCGCGTGTGGCATTTTTCGGCGACTTTTTCAAACTTTTTTCTTCAGACAGCCTGTTCTCGAGGCTTTTCCGAGCCTTCCCGTCCCAGTTTCACCAAAATCCGACGACCTTTTCTTTTTTCGGCCATTAAAC
Source organism: Nicotiana paniculata (assembly GCA_005239505.1). Lineage (NCBI taxonomy): Eukaryota > Viridiplantae > Streptophyta > Magnoliopsida > Solanales > Solanaceae > Nicotiana > Nicotiana paniculata. Next base: position 52,342 of record ML353596.1, on the reverse strand, counting down.
ACCAGATTCGGGTGTCTGTTTCCATTGATCAGTACCAGAAAACTTCCTTCACCTCCTATATTCTATTTTCACCCACTGTGACAACTGATCTTTCCAACCTTTGAGGTTTTTTCGGCCAGATCTCACCTCCTCTTCTTTTGGGACAGCCGCACCTTGTATATGATGGATTCTACCGAGAGAAACTCTTACTTCTCTCTAGAATCTAGAAAGCTGGAAAACATGTCTTTCATCAAAGCTGCTTCTTGGCCTGCCCTAGAACTTGGAGGAAGATGCCATCGAAAGCTTGAAGTAGGGCAGGAGCGACACTTCTCGCTGTCTGAGGAGCACACTCTCAGTCACAAGGGCTTCTTGAAATCTTGTCTGATTGGGTCTTTCACCAAATGGGTTGGCTCTCAGAGGTTGTTAGGAACTGGGCAGCAGAGGCATGGAACGTCGAGGACGGGCTGAAGATATAGCTACTGGGGGACACACAATACCTCTTTCTTTTTGTCGACAAGTCTCAAGCTTCAGAAATTCTTGTCAGAGGAAACAGGTGGTTCGATGGGAACTTCTTAAAGCTAGACAGATGGGTGGAGCATGATAGGTGTCTAGACCCTCGTTTCACCGGCGAATCATTGGTGGTAAACATGGTGGGTCTCCCGGTGCATCTTTGGTGTCTTGACTTATTCAAGAAGATTGGGGAAATCTGTGGGGGGTTTATTGATGTTGCTTGCAGCTTACACGATCTATTGCGAGTGGGGATTGTGGTGAGGAAAGGAGGCAGAATCCCTGTCTCCGTTGTGGTGGAAGATGGCTACTTGAGTTATAGGGTTTGGTTGAGCCCTGAATTTTGCCCTATTTTTTTGCCTGAGATAGTGGCGGAAGAAAAGGGAAGATCAAATAGAAGAGAGGGGAGGGAAATTAAGTCTCCGAGGGAAGGGGAAGGGAGGGCTTACCGGATCAGTGGACTAAGCCGGAATCAGTCGTTAGATCAAGAAGAGACGGGAGGTTTGACTTTGGGAGAAGAAGACAAAATTTCAATAGGAGGAAAAGACGTGAATGGGTTAGTGATGCGGGCTGGAAAGGCAGAATGTGACGGTCCTCTTCTAATTATATTAGGGCCAGGCATGACTTCAGCAAGTATAGGCCTGGGCCTCCTCACATGTGCCCAACAACTTTTCCCAATTCTATTAGAATTGATCCTAAGGGGCCCAAATTATATCAAGCTGCGTCTGATAAGGCTCCTAAGCATATGTGAACAGTTGTTCTTCCTTCTTCAACCAATGTTGCTTCACTCAATAGCATTTCTTCACTGAGCTCTAGTGACCTGCGCCCCTCTTCTATGGCCGCTGCTTCAGGGGCAACACCGGCTATAGATGGTGTTGTTATTCCACGGCCTCCTGCCTATGATGGACCCAGCTCGATCGCCCCTTCATATGCTCCTGGGCTTAGTTGTGTTGAGGCTACACTTCAAGCCTCTTCTTCTTCTGGGAAGATTATTGAGCACGCCCCAACTGATGTTAGTATCGGACCAGTATTACCAGTTAAGATGCCGCCAATGGTTCCATGCTCTCCTCCTTCCTGCTACCCTACTGGTGCTTCTATAGCAGCGGGGTGCTAATTTCGGCACCTAAAGTTCCTATTGCTAGCAATGCTATGGTCTTGTATTCCTCCGGTAGGAGCAAGGAAAGGGTACATATAGAAGGCGCCTGTCCAATTTCGTCACGGATTGGAGGAGGGGATATGTCTTTCTGGATGGAGGATAAACTATTAAACTTTTGGAAGTTTCTAGGTGTTTCTTTTGAAGGGAAGGAAGATAGGGTGTTAGAACTGTCGAGGGAGATTGAGCATCAATCTTTTTATGATGGTGCAGGGAGGGAGTTGGGTCATGGTGTTAAGCAAAATAATTTAGGGGATGTATTGGTGTACCAGAGAAGGGGTCGGGTGTGTGAAAGGGAGGAAGGGAGCTTTGCTACAGGGGGTGGGGAGAAGGGGGATATTGTTAGTTATGGAAGTTAAAAATCTTACATGGAATGTGAGGGGGATGAATGACCCAAACAAAAGGGCCATCATCAAAGTGGGAGTTAGAGAGTGGGGTGCTAACCTAGTTTGTTTTCGGGAGACAAAAATGGAAGTTTTGTCGGATGTGATTGTGAGGAGTGTCTGGGGAGGTAGTTGGGTAAAATATGACTGGGTTCCAACAGTGGGAAGCTTGGAGGTAAAGGAGATTAAGAAGAGAGTTTTTTCTTTAGCAGCTCTTGTCAAAGATAGAGTGAGTGGGGTGGAGTGGGGATTGGGGGGAGTGTACGGACCGGTAGGAGAAGGATTCAAGATGTTTTTCTGGGAGGAACTGGCCAATATGATGGGAGAATGGGACATCCCATAGGTTCTAGGGGGAGACTTTAACACTATTAGATTCCCGGAGAAGAGATTAGGGTGTAGTATGATTTCGAGGGCTATGGAGGAGTTTTCTGACTTCATCAATGATCACTTTCTCATTGATCTTCCTCTGTCAAGGGAAAGGTTTACTTGGGCCAGGGCGGAGGATTCCAACTCAAGGTCTAGAATTGATAGATTTCTGATATCGCCCTCTTAGGATGAGCTGGTGCTGAATGTGCTGCAGATTCCTTTACCTAGGCTGACTTCGGATCATTTGCCTATCTTGCTAGATGGATGCAGAGGGAGGGGGGTGCGTGCTCCCTTCCGTTTCGAGAACATGTGGTTGAAGGTGCCAAGATTTGGTGACAAGGTGATAGAATGGTGGACAAGCTACGGGGTATCAGGGATGCATGAATTGGGGGAACTAGAGAGAGGAATGGGCGAGGGAGTTAGATGAATCTGAGAAAGAGAGATTGGGGGAGGTTAAGAGGGAAATAGTCGAGTTAGCAATAGCTCAGGAGACTAGTTGCGGCAAAAATCGAGGGCGCTATGGTTAAAGGAGGGGGATTCGAATACCAAATTTTTTCACAGGGTGGCGGTTGCAAATCGAAGGAAAAACTTTATAGAGTCCTTAGTTGTGGATGGGGTGAGAATTGAGGGAGATGAGGGGGTAAAAAGGGCGATATTGGGGTTTTATGAGAACTTATATAAAGAGGAAGTTAGTTGGAGGCCGACTTTGGGGGAATAGCACAATGTAGGGGACGGAGACAGTGAGTGGCTAGAAAGGGCTTTCAAGGAGGAGGAGGTGCACGAGGCTGTGTCGAGTTGTGCTGGTGATAAGGCCCCCGACCCTGATGGTTTCTCCTTGGCCTTCTTCCAGCTCTGTTGGGACACCATCAAGGGGGGTTGATGGAAGCCATTGAATACTTCCATGCGAATGGTGTTTTCGAGAGAAGTATCAATGCTTCTTTTATTACTATCGTGCCTAAGAAAGAAGGTGCATCTTGTATCAAAGAATACAAGCCTATTAGTCTCGTGGGGAGCACTTACAAGATTATTTCTAAAGTGCTTTCCAACAGATTAAAGAAGGTTCTTGACGTGTCTGTTTCGTCCTGCCAGAATGCATTTGTGGAAGGTAGGCAGATCCTGGATGCCGTTTTGGTGGCAAATGAACTTGTAGACTCCAGAAGGAAAAATAGAGATCCCGGCTTACTATGCAAGTTGGACCTTGAGAAGCCTTTCGACCATGTCAATTGGGAGTTCCTGGATTTCATTATGATGCGGATGGGGTTTGGGGCAAGATGGAGGGGATGGATCAAGTTCTGCATTTCCTCAGTCAGATTCTCTGTCCTGGTTAATGGTGGCCCATGTGGTTTCTTTGGCAGCTCCGGGGGTCTCAGGCAAGGTGACCCCCTATCCCCCATGCTATTCATTCTAGTGATGGATGCTCTGAGTAAAATGATAGATCGTGCGGCGGGCGGAGGCTTCTTGAGAGGATTCTCAGCTCCAATCGGGGTGCCCAGTGCCCGAAGAGTCTTTCATTTGCTTTTTGCAGATGACACCCGTTTTCTGTGATGCCGATATGGATCAGTTGACCTACTTGAAGCAGGTCCTGCAGTGGTTTCAGATAGTATCAGGTCTCAAAATTAACTTCGGCAAGTGTGAGATTTTTCCGGTGGGTGAGGTTGCTAACATTGATGCTTTGTCTTATGTTCTCAGATGCAAGGTGGGTTCCCTACCCACTACTTACCTGGGTCTCCTATTGGGCGCTTCGCATAAGGATACTACTGTTTGGAATCCAGGATTGAAAAAAGATTAGCAGGCTGACAGAAACGGTACTTGTCAAAAGGCGGTAAGGAAGTGCTTATCAAAAGCACTTTATCGAGTATGCCCACCTATTACTTGTCCCTATTGCAAGCTCCTGTGAGCATCACAGAAAAACTTGAGCGGCTTTAAAGGAATTTTCTTTGGGATGCGGCGGATGGAACTAGAAAGTCACCTCCCCAAAGAAGTGGGGTGGACTTGGTGTAAAAGATCTTAGGGTATTCAATAGAGCTTTGTTGGGGAAACGGCTGTGGAGATTCGGGGTAGAAGAGCATGCTCTATGGAGGGAGGTCATAGTAGAAAAGTACGATTCCATGAGAGGGGGTTGGAGGACCAAGGCAATCACAACACCTTTTGGGTGTGGCATGTGGAGGAGCATCATGAAGAATTGAGAATCCTTTAGTGGCAACATTACTTACAGGGTGGGAGATGGAAGGAGAATCAACTTTTGGAATCATAGGTGGTGTGGAGAGGATACTCAGAGGGTCTCCTTCACCCACGTTTTCAGAGTTTCAAACCAGAAGGAATTGATGGTCCAACAGATTCGTAAGGAGCATGAAGGGGGTAGTATGAGACCTCTCATTTAGATGGAACATGCAAGATTGGAGATTGCAGAGCTCCAAGATTTATTGACACTGCTATATGGGCAAGACAAGCCCCAACCATTTTGTGATTCTTGGAGATGGGGTTTGCGTGGCAATGGTTTGTTCACCGTAAAGTCCTTTCACCAGAGTATGTTGGTGAGAGAGGAGGCCTCTTTTCCATACTCCTCGATCTGGATTCCTAAGGCGCCCACGAAGGTGTGCTTTTTTGCATGGCTAGCGGCGAGGGGAATGATTTTGACTGTTGAGAATCTGCGAAAGAGAGGAATTACACTTGTTACTTGGTGCTACATGTGTAAAAGCTCAGGGGAAGAAGTTGATCATCTTTTGTTGCATTGCCCTATGTCCTCGGCTTTGTGGAGGGCAATCCTGATCCTTTTTGGTGTTCAATGGGTGATGCCAAGCACTGTAAAAAAAATGTTATATAGCTGGGCCGGTTTCCGTAGAAGAAGAAAGCAAAAGGCGTGGAAGTTCGTCCCGTTAGCTCTCATGTGGATAGTTTGGGGGGAGAGAAATAGGAGAGCTTTTGAGGGGATTGAGTCCCCTTTTTCACATCTTAAGAATAGTCTTTTATCTTTGATCACTTTTTGGTGCACTCATATAGCCCCTACTTGTATAGAAGATTGGGCGTCTTTTGTAGAGAATCATGTTCTGATGTAAATTCTCTACTTTTTGGTATACTTCCTGTATACGGGAGTTCTCTCCCTTTTGATTAATACAATTTACCTTATCAAAAAATTTCAAAAAGAAGAGAAGAAATGAAAAACAAATTGAGTAGCCGAGTCGCCAAGCCTAATCAAGAAAGCTTTTTTAAGTTTGTTGTTTTTTTTTAATTACTTTTCCATGTCTTAAATGTGCTGAAAGTAGCATCAAATGAGAGGCTGCGGTATGATTCTGATTCGCTGGTTAGTGTTCAGAAATCACATGTACTCATGGTACATTTATTAACTTTTATAACACGTCCTTTCTTGGTTCCCCTGTTATATACCTTGAACGAGAAGAGCATTTCAGAACTTCCAGTACATTGTTTAACTGCTCTTCAGAAATTTGTGGCAGTAGTTGTTTGTCCCTTTTTGCTTTTATGTGAAAGCATTATTAGAACTTGGACCTGTGTTGCCTTTTCTGTTTTACTAGTTTCTTGATACGTGCGTTGCACGTGTATATCGAGTCTTGTGGTACTTAATTTTGTATGATAATATCATCATTTTTATTAAAAGAATAAAGTGTATATGTGAATGATCAAATTGGAATGGTTATTCCTTTGTCGAGGACAAAATAATTGAATCGTCTAAACCTACCAAGATGAACAATCAACAAGCATACCTATATTTTACAAGTTGCATAAATTACATTATATTTCATCTATATAGGACATAAAATGAACACTTGCATGAGCTTGTGTTCTAATAACTTAATCTTTTATTTTTAACTATTATCTCTCTTATTCGACTTCGTCCTTTTACAATGTCTGGTTTTACTGTTACTATAATACAAACTACATCTGAAAAGCATGAGACTAAAATAAGTGAGTAAACATGTACAAATATAATTCATACATTCCTATATAAAATATTACCAAAGATAGTGCCGTCACATAAATTTCTGCAAATTATAAATGTGGATCATCGTATAGTGACTTGTTTGTTGATGTCAAGATGATTGTATATCATATAAACATAAGAAGATGAGACCATCAAAGTTTAATTAGATAAACATGACTCTTTACTTATTTTTATTTTATAAGGTACAAACTGTAATGAAGCGTATCTTAACTGATACTGCTTTATAGACGATACTCTTGGCATATGTTCATTTCATCTATTTTGATTGCTCTGTCATGACCCGGACTCTTTGTTGACATTGATATCCTCTTGAAAGTGTAACGTAAAATTGGCCATGTGCAAAAACATATTGTGGTAGATACATTAGAAATTGTTTGACCATATATTTTTTTATCATCATTGCAAAATATAAACGTACAGTAAATTATTTTTGGACGAATTTAAAAGATATCCTTCATTTTTGGGGTTGGGGGTGGGTGGGTTGAGAGAGGGAGATCTTTGAATTTTAAGGATAAAAGTATGCTTGGTGGCAGATGGACCCGCTATAATTTTTGCATGTATGACATTGGCCGGTTTAACATCATTCATTTTTTTAAAAGCTCACCATCTTTTCGTCAAAATTCTGCATGATAAAGTAACATTTACATTGATTACATCGATATTTTAAGATTACAAATTGCATAAATTTCATTAACTTACCCTAGTAGGTCAATGATTAATTTTTATTAAAATTTGTTTGATTTTAACTTACCTTTCATTTGTAACTATTATCTCTATTATCTTGCTTCGTCCTTCTCTAATAAGTGGTTTCGCTGTTACTAACATGCAAACTGCGTGACACACACGTTATATTATATTACTTTGCTAACATAAACTCAAGAATTGAAAAATGGTATTGCTATCAATAAACAAATAAGGACAATTATTAAGCCACAACTCTTGGGGATAATTTCAAAATTTTATAAAGTTTTTCCATTTTCTTCAAGGAATATAAAAAGGAGAAAAATGTTCATGAAAACCTACCTTGCAAGAAGATTTCGTATCAAAAGGAGATATGAACCAAAATCATGGACTTTTTTATTTTAAATTTCAGTAACCTCTCATTTATGTTATTTTCTTATTTTGTATTTTAAGTTATATGCCTGCATAAAATGAAAAGTTCGCTGTTAGACAAGGTTGTAAAGAGTCTCTAGCTTCACTAATATGAAGGATCATATCTTTTCAAATAAATTTAGTGTATTATTTAAATTTTGATGTTTTACTTAAATTCTTGGTATAAGTTGGGTATTTAAGTTATTTAGAAGGATATTTTAGTAATTCAACTTTTTAGTTAAGAGCTTCCCACTTTTATAATAATAATATAGATAGATAGATAGATTATCCTATGGTAGGAAATAGAAGATTGAATTTTTTCGTTAGACTCTAAACAGCTAAACAACATTTCAGGTGGCTAGTTTGTTGCATAAAATGCAATTGCGTGCAGTGGACTCTGTCTCAGAAAATGCAGAAGTCAAGTTTGTCGTATCGGTACCTCCCACAAGAAGTGATGTCCTTCATCCTTGTGATGTAGCAGAGGTATTTGCTTTGATGCATTACTGCTTATAGTTACTATCCCACCATAGCTTTGCTGTTGTTCTTATATGGCTTCAAACTCTGTATTCTTTTCAAAAGGATGTTGCAATTGCTTATGGCTACAATGAGATCCCGAAGAGAAGACCTGCATCATTGAAGCCTTTACCTCTCAGTCAATTTAGTGATCTAATTCGGTCGGAGGTAATGTGTTTATACACCTCTGTGTTTGAGAGTTCATATTGTAGACACAGACTTGAAGCTGTCATGGGCATTTATTTGTTTTGCAGAAGGTAGCATCATTCTATTGTGTTTCTGTATAGTCTCTATTACATGTGATCTTTCATAAAATTATTTCTTCTCTTGATATTGCCTCTTACTTGAACGTGGTAATATATTTTTGGGACTTTTAGAGTTCGTTAAACAAACTTTAGCCTTATATCAAGTTCTAGCCAGGAAGGGGTGGGGAGGGAGTTTCAAAGTCTCAATATTAGTTCCAATGCTTTTTGTATTCTAGCTGGACTATTACCCCTTCCTGTGTTGCCTTCTTCGTTTATTTTCTTTTGATCAGGTACTTCCCTCTTCATTTGTTCTTTTCACAATTTGGTCTTCAATTAATTGCAGTCCTTTCATTTACATTTCTTCATGGTATGATGTTGTAGATAATTTATGCTTATTGGTGTTATGCTTTTTGTTTAAGCATTTCAAGATATAAATTTTGGTTTCCAGTACAAACTCTGTGCTGATGATTTGATTAATATATTGGATATGTCACCTTCCCAAAAAAAATGCTTATTGGTGTTATCTGATTAAACTGTATGATATTGGTGTTATCTGATTAAACTATATGAATAGTTCTTTAAATGCAGCTTCGTACTTAAGTATTCTTTGCCAGTCACATAATTTCTCTAAAAAACACTAACTTTTGTTTTTTTGCCTCATGAAGTTGTCCTGTGTGTATGTATTCGATTGCGTCCCTGATTCACAAGTTATTGTTGATAATTTTCATCTAATTAATGTCTTTTCAATTTTAGATTGCAATGGCTGGTTATACGGAGGTCCTAACATGGATCTTGTGTTCCAAGAAAGAAATTTCTTCCATGTTGAACTGTGAAGAGGATAAGTCTGCTGTAATCATTGCTGATTCCCGTACATCTGAATTTGAGGTGAGTCTGTTCTGTCCCGAAAAAAGTTTAAGTTGTCAATCGACTCTTTGGTCCTCTGCCAGAAACCCCTTATGGCATGGTTAATCAGTTAAATTAGGAAGAAGATTTAGCATTTTCACTTTGAATATTCTTCTTGATTAAAATAGAGTATTTTATTTCGAATCTTGTGCATGTGCAGTGAGATAAACACAAGATGTATTGAAAAGAGGCTGATTAAAACACATAAGTTTATGTCAGTTGTTCTATGAGGTGTCTTGGTGGGCTAAGATAACCTTCCCTCCCTCCAAATTGTGATTTAGCTTTCGTTAATTTTTTATGAAGCGGTATTATAAATGGCATCAAGTAGATGCATAATAACGGAAGTACAGAAGTGAGAGTTTGTTACCTCTGTTACAATGAGGCCTATGCTAAGGATAAAGAGCTAATAGAGTCCAAAAGTTTGGCATGATAGTCTATGGGGGACAAACTATCCCAGCTACATAAATTTTAAAGACAACTAGCCTTAAGGTCGTGGTTTGGAGTTGATATTTCATCAAAACATTCCTCTATTCCTCTCATTCCAAACGCACCAAAAATACAAGCAGGAATCATTTTCTAGACTTGTTTGATGGATTTATCAACTTTCCAAGAGATCCAACTGATGTAGGCATCCTTGAGACTGTTAGGCATGACCCATCTTAAACCAAAACTGTGATAAACATGTTCCAAATTGGAAGCTACCTTTCGCTGATTTATTGGAAGCTCTTGGTGCTGCATTGCACATATACTCTGCTTTCCCCCCCTAAAAGTTCCACGTTAGCACTACAAAAGCTTTTTATAAGTTTACAGGTCCAGTGATCTCAAAAGATCTACTATAATCACGTGCCATTTACATGAACTGACCGCTTAAAAGATATAAAGTTGTAAGACAATTATCTTTTTGTAGTCTTGAATAAAGTTGTAAGCCTCTCTACCCCACAAGGTAGGGGTAGGGTCTGTGTACACATTATCCTCCCCAGACCCCATTCGATGGGACTTACGGGGTATGTTGTTGGTGTTCTTGTCTTGAATAAAGTTGTAAGACAATTATACTTCAAACTATGCAGCAGATGTGCCACTCCCTCATATGTATTATTCCTTCCTTTCCATATTTGTCACATAATGCTTAATAGGGTTGTGCCTCGGAAGTTGAAACATCCTAACTACCTTTGGGACTGGGCATCCTCCCCAACTAACGAGGCATTGGCTATTATTTTTCAGCGTCTTCTGTACTATCCCAAAAATGAAAGGAACATGTTCTGCAGCTCCCACGTCAACTCTCAATGTTCATAGTTTCTGGGACTTATCTGGCATCTATAGCACTGCATTTTTCCTCTTTCTTGGAGATGGTATTGCATGAGTATTGCCACACACGTGTCTTCCCCTGTTAAAAAAGAGAGAAAAAAAGATATACCTTTAGTGAACCCTTTGTATTTCAAATTGCACTCCATGGAGGGCTTTCAAAAATGAGTAAGGGATAGGGAGAGTGAGGCTCTTGAAACTAAATTAGACTAGAAAAAAACACTGGAATTAGCACCACAAACATGAGTGATTTTACCTCGAAGAGACAACAAAGCAGAAGGACAGCACTGTCTATATTTCAATCTCATTTTAACATCATGAATCACTGAGCCTCACTCCTCCCATGTTCTTGTAGAGGATGTTGTAGAGTTGACTGTGAACTTTTCATGCTTTTCTCTCCTTTCTTGATCACCTGATGAGGGTGTACAGTATAGTCTTGATAATAGATGTTTTTCCGCTTCCTATCCCAGTATTTGTATCTCATGAATTTGAAGTCCCAGCATTACCCCTTGATGTCTTGACTGTTGTGAAACTAGTCTTTTCAAATATTTTCTATTGCTCCAGCTTTTGACTTGTGACTTGATCTCATACAAAGTCCAAGGTATGTTGGGAGGAGGGAGAAGATCCAATGCCATAACCTGACATTCTTGGAAGCTCTAAAAATCATTAACCCATAGAGACAGATCTTTGCCAAGATTAATGTGCATTGCTTCACATGCTGTACCTTGTAGGACCTCTCTGAATCTGAGTTGTTGTCCTGCCTTACAAAAAATTTTGATGGAATCCACTGAATGCATGTGTAGAAGGTATTATAGGATAGCCAGATTAGTCCGAACTGGAAAACCTCTTAGCCATTAATTTTCCACAACTTCCATCAACTTTTTGCTTAGCACCCATAACTAGGATGGATAAGAACGGATTCTCCTTTCTAATGTCTAGCTTACACAATAATCCTTTATTGCCATCCTTCAATCTGAAATCTATGCATCCATTTGCTTGATTTGCGTATATCATTTGTCTGCCATTCAAAAACAAATTTTGTGCATCCATCACAATATGCCTATGATTTCTTTCAACCTGAAAATACAGCTTATGCATGTTCTTATATATGCCGACAATTAAGCTGATAAGCCAGATAAATTTTTCCAACAGTCCAACCATACTCTTCTTACTGTATAATGGCCCTTTAAGCTTTTCTAGGTTAATCCTGATTTGCCAGATCCTAGATTACAGGCCAAAGAACACCAAGTAGAATGTCAATCTATTGAATATCCTACTGATCCACAGAATGTTGTCTCCTTAAATGGCTTCAAGCCCAGGTAGCACTTTTTCATCACCTACTGCCACATGAAACACGATGCACATGCAGATATGTGCAATTTCTAATTGGCATGTAGAAGAAAGAATCATGATAAGGTTTTCATGAAACCCAAAATAAGAAGTTTGTATTTGAAATCTTTCATTTATGCTCTTTGCTTCTTTTAGGAAATTGATATATACTTGTATGTCAAAATTAGATATCTTGAATTCAAATTTAAACATGTCTCTTCCCTAGTAAAGGGAGAGAGGACTCTGCGGAGGTAGTTAACGTAGATGAGTAAAAGTCGTTTTGTTTTATCCCCTTGATCCAGTCTAGTGAAAAAGATTGTTTACCTACTTAAAGGAGATGCTGCTTTGTATAATTATTTTGTTGTTCTTGATTTAGATTTAGTTCAATGCAAACTACACCCTTATTTTAAAAAATTTGTACAAAGTTGCAGGTTTCTTCTATTTGCATTATTATATACCAAATGCTGGTAACTGAAACAGCTCTTACTTTGTAGGTTGTGCGGACTAATCTCATGCCTGGATTATTGAGAACCGTTGGACATAACAAGGACCATCCAAAGCCTATGAAGGTAAATGAATATAACTAACTTCTGCATGGTTTCTTGCCATTACTCGGCAACTGGTCATTATTGCTTCAACGTGTGAAGTAAGCTCAACATTGCAATTAATGAGAGTTTTAAGTAAATAGCAGTACGCACCAAATCGCCTAATAGAATTGATTATTTTCCGGCTAACCTTGTGAGTTATCCGGTTGAATCTTTTCGAGAAGGAAGTAGGCTATAGAAGTTTAATCATGTGCGATATGCTTTTTATAACAACCAGTGAAGGGATTTTCTGCTTAATTAAAAGTGACACTTGTTAGTTAGTTCTCCTTTGCTATCTCCAAGTAATAAGTTATGTGACCATTTTGTTACTGTCATGTATATCTCCTTTGCCATTTCTTTTGAGTGGCTTCTGCATGTTAGATTCAACGTTTTTATCTCATTTTGGTTCAGATTTTTGAAGTTGGTGATGTAGTCCTGTTAGATGGCACAAAGGATGTTGGTGCGGTAAACCGTCGCCACCTTGCTGCTCTGTATTGCGGCGCTAACTCAGGATTTGAGGTACAGATGTACCACATTTGTAGCTCACATATTGGTAGTCTATCTGTTCTGCAAAATCTTCTTGGCGATCGCCGTGGATGTGAACGTGCTATTTGAAATGCATAGAGACTTTCTGTAGCATCTGCTGCACATTACAAGCTCCAGTTGGAATATGAATTGTAATTTGGGTGAATTGTTTTACTTGTAAAGGAAGCTCAGTTTTAGGTCTATAACTTTTTTTTCAGGGAGATTTTGTTGTCAGTGAAAATTTAAATGGAAAGGCTGTTGGGCATATGAAAATAGTTGTATTGCCACAGTCGTGAATTTTATTTCATAATGGAGAGCTGGACTTAATTATGAATTCACCTTTGCCATCCAGTCCCTGCAGATTCTTTTTTCGTCTTCCTCTCAGAGTGACCCATTTCCATTTGCTCCCTCTGTTGCAATAAGATTGACCTATTTCCTTTTATGATCTACCCTAATTAGCTTGGCATCTCTTTAAAGGGCAAAATTTTCTCCCTCCGTGTTATTTCAAATTGGATGTGAGATCTTTCAGTTGAGTTCTCCACTTTTACATTTGGAACAATTGTTAAAACACTTATTTACCAAATTTAATATGATAATCAATTCAAACATTTTGCTCTTAAATCTTGTGCTAGTCAGAATAGGTTGCTATATTGGATTTGAGGGAGTATCTTCTTTGATATGGATCATTGCAAGTACCATTCTCCCTTTTGCAAGAACTACTTGTATGCACAGAGAGTTCAGGAAAAGTCCATCATTAGCTTAGGTGGGAGAGAATATTTTGTAATCCTTCTTCGACATCAATTGTGCTTGTGATGATTTCTGCAAATTCTTAGCCAGGACCAAATTTGGAAGGTTCTTGAATAAAATATTTTTTGCCATTTGCTTATAGGTGAAGTTCTACTCTAAAAATATCTTGAGTGGAACTTCCTTAAACATAAGTTGTTCTGTCTTCCAAGCAATGGTTTGATTGCTTCATTTTGTTGTCAGAGTCATATGTATAATTATAATAGTCCTGTAGGTTGTGCACTAGCTTCTAGACACTCAAAGGCTTGACTGTCTTGACATTTTTTCCAGCTAATACATGGTCTAGTCGACAGAATCATGGAAGCAACTGGAACTTCTTTTGTATCACCTGGGGACTGTGAAGGCTACTACATAGAAAGATCAGAGGTACTGTTTGCATTTTTCCAATTCTCTCTCTTTCATTTCATTATGAGTATTGCTGTCTGTGCTTATTTCTGTCTTATTGTGTCATAGGAGCCTGCATTTCTTCCGGGAAGACAAGCTAAAATTGTTTACAAAGGAAATCGAATTGGAACATTCGGAATTGTGCACCCTAAGGTATTTCTATTAGTATTTAAGTTATATACGCCGTCAACGCAAATAATTTTTTATTATCAGGTCAGTTAAAGAATATCTACAGGTAAGCCTCCTTATAAATTAAAATGTGGGATTTGTTAAGACAGATTACCTACTACTCTTATTGGGCTATAGGCAATTGGTTTCTGCTTATTTTCAATTGGATGCTTGGTGCAGCCACTTCTCACTCACTCTTGAAATTTCAATTATGGTATACAGTGCCTTGGTATTACCGATCATTACAGTGACCACCTCAAATATTTGTCTTTGGAGAGTTAAGCTGACACTAAATTCAGGAAAAAGAATTTTGAGCATGCCATAACAGCCTTAAATTCACCTAATATTTTCGTCTCTACACAGTATAACTTTCTACAGTTGACAAGGATGGAGGCCACCCCTGTTAACCTGAAAAAGAAAACTTACCAGTGTCATGAACTGCTTAGTTTTGGATGTTTTTCACCTTTTGCAGTTTGATCCACTACTTGTCAATACTTTTAACAAATGGAGTAGCAGATTAAGACACTTTTAGATGGTTCCAAAACAATTGTGTACTAATTCATAATAGAGCATGTCTTTCGAACAATTGAAAATGACATGCAAAAGGTTCCCGGTTGTGCATTGAATAAAGAAGTTATGTTTTGGCTATTTGGTTTCAGGTCCTCAAGGACTTCGACATTCCAGATCCATGCTCCTTTGTGGAGCTTGACATGCAGAGTTTCCTATGAGGTGGGGACAAATTTGACAGATGAATTGATACTCGGTAATTGAGGTAGAATTTAGAAAGATGATCCACATACATTTTGGTTCGATTATTGTATGCCAGGAAACTCTACTCTCTCAAGCATCATGTTTGATATCATTGAGATAATCATTGGTTGTTAGCCTGGTTAATTATCTTCCTTTGAGCAACATAATTTTTGTTATAAGAAGGTGTTCTCTTGTTTCCCCTTCCTTGTATCTTAATGTATTATTTAGTTTGGCGTGAAAAATAGCCTAAGCACTTTGGTATTGTCCCATGCTCTACGTTAGCAAGCTAAACCCTAAACTCAAAACCAATGTTGTTGAAACATAAAGAAAGCTCGAGAGTTTTACTAAGGTCAAGACGTAAGGTTTTACTCTTGATGAGTATTATGATGGTGCACAATTTTACATTCAAGTGGAGTTTTGATTCATCATCATCGGTGTTAGTAATTTGATATCCATGTATGAGGCTTGTGTAGGTCTTTCTTAAAGATTTAACAAAAGTTTAACCTTAATAGCTAGTTAAATTATAGGATTTTCTTGTAATTATAGTGTTTAAGAAAAATCAATAATTGAACAGTTGAATCATTAGAGGCAACTAATATCATGACGGGAGGAAGGAGTCTTACATACCAGGCTTTTACGTTTCATTAAAACAAGCATACAACTTTAATTTAGACTTTGATCTGCATACTTTTTTTTGCAAGTAATATTTCATACTATTATTTAGCTAATATGATTTTTTTAGAACAATTTTGGTTCCAAACCATTTAGATGTTGGTGAGATAGTTTGTTATACAACTAAAAGGGGAGTATAAAGCTCCAACGAGTAAATGTATAGGAGATAGTGCAATCTTTGTCATTAATGAAAAGGAAAAAGAAGAAGAAAGAGCGGAAATCACAAAGAGCTGTAAAAAGATTTTATTCGATATCATTCATCTGGTAAAACTTGCTTGATAACATATATTTCCACTAATAAAATTTATCGGGCAAGTGAGAGGTAACTTTAATATGTAGAGAAAATTATCCAGTTTTATAAACAGTTTGATTCGAAATGTATTTTGCTTTGGTACCATAAAATGGAAGTTTGAAAACTCTTCAAGAAACTAAAATTGTATTGCAGAGTCATTATCACCAAAAGTTGATTCCTTCAATTTCTCTGCTAACTTGCTCACTATCCAATTTTATGATCCATCTGACTTCACTTCAGCTCCAGAATTACTTGTCCAAAATATACTTGCTGATGCCTTTTTATCCCTATGCAGGAAGATTAATCAACGACCAATGACGATGGAGTTTTATTTATGTCAAAGACATTTTCTCAAATTCTCAAACAAACATTTTTCTAGCAAAACTAGTGACAATCCTGAAAAGAGGTTTATTAGAATTTCCTAGTTATACACGATTTCTTCCAATTCTATAATTTCCTCTCTTACGTGTTTGAGCAGCTCTTTATGAACATGCTCAAAAGATCGCCTAAAGCTTTTAGCAGTAGAAAGAGTTTTGCTACTAAGCTAAGTTGCTCGGTATTCCGCTTCCGCCTTTCTAGGATTCACAATAGTTCCCCCTTTTCATTTTCCTATTCCTTCTTTTCGTTTTACTTAGGTGGAGCAATCTGAACTTTTCTGGAAAAATCCATAGGATAAGCCCGTCGTCGCCGTCGACTTCCAGTGCAGTGATGTTTTATCAACTCTTGAGGTTTCACTCACCATGGTCATGGGAGATGATATACAAAGGATGGGGTGGTTGATCTTGCTGACACTGTTGCAAAACCAGTGCAAGTGAAGCATGAAAAGGTGTATCTGTTAAATATTAGCTTCACCTTTTTGCCTCATATGTAGATTTTGCTTTCCTTTTTGCACACTGTAATCTGACCTTAACAATCAAAGAAATTTCAACTTAAAATACACGATACTTTACACAAATTGATCCAAGTACCTATTTACAAGCACGGGTTAATGCAATTATATCAATTTTCTGTAAAGCACTAGGAAAACCAAGTAAAATAGAGTAACTATGAGCAAGAATTAACCATTTCCTTTCTCACTTTGTATTGTGTGGATTTAATTCCATATCAAGAAAAAAACTCAACCAAAGATAGAAAATTTCGTTCCTATATTACATTTCAAAAATACGGCTCACCTGCCAAGAGTAATCAATCCTAAACAGCTAAAATTTGGGAAGACATCACAAAGCAAATGATATGATGCCACATGGGATGAAACCATAAATATCATTTATTATAAGTGGCAAAAATGTGCTCTGCCCCTCAAAATTCAAAAGACTGGTTTAGTATATCAACTACTACTATCTGCAGTCTGCTCCAACAGCCTCACTGATTGACTTATAACCATCCTTTTCTAAGCAACGAGCAAGTTCATCCTACAGAAAGAGATAAGTGTTGCAATATGTGAGCAGAATGTTCACTTATCTACAAACAAGAGTAGCAAATCATAGCAAGTCGCAAGATATGAGCAGAATATGTCTCTCTTTTGCAAACAAGAGCAGGAAAAAGGTAACAAATAGGCTTGCGGAGGATTAAGCAGCTTGCATCAATAGCAATAGTCTAATCTCAAATATGATTAAATTGGAGTAGAATGTGCATTTTTTCCTTATGCAATCACTAATACTCATGAAGTAAAATCAAAGACAATGCGAAGTTTACAACCATGTTCAGTGCATCCATCAAGCATAAGGTCTATGAGGAGAGAAGCGATTACAAGTTATGCCAATACCCAGGTTAAAAACAACAAATAGTACGAACATAATGTCGGTGAAGTCCCCCAGAGAAACTGCAGCACACAACCCACCCCCACCCGATAAGAAGGGGGTAGGAAGTATGCAAAACCACTAAACAGGGAGCTATACTTTTGGATTGATTCATGCTTGATGTCATTCTAGTATAATGAAATAAGGGATGGATTATCAGTCCTCTGTGTGGTTGTATTTTAGTTCGGTGGATTTGCACACACGGTATATACCTAATACCTTGTGCATGGTATAAGAGCAAAACGGATGCTTAAATTTCTTATAAATATTTTGAGACTTAATATTGTTACCCATCCCAAGGGTATATCTTTAACCCTTTCATCCCTTATCCCTCTTCTTCCACTGGCCCCGTCGTCCCTTGCAGTTTCCCCAGCCCAAAGAAAATAGAAAAGATTTCTCCTTTCTTACACCCTACCTAATCATTATTCTATGGACAAACTTTTTAAGTTAATACTAGCCAAAAAAAATTCGATCCCAAAAGAAAAAAGAAATAAACTAATAGCAAAAAAAGAAAAAGGAAAGGTCCTAACATGCATTTCAAAAATTCTCTTGCATCTCGTTCATGGAAACTCGAAAATCAGCCTTAGTCCCGTGATCGAAATGCAAGAGATACTTTTGAAATGTATGCCCAGATATCTGTTAGAATCAGGGTGTACTATCTTGCACCACATCTTTACTATACTTTGTACATATTTATAGAAACAAAACAAAAAGAATATATGATAGATATTCAGAACTCCAAAATACTTCATACCAATACCTTTATATCGGGGATAAGTGCAGGACCTCCATATGCAAATGCTGTATAAAGCTGAACAAGAGTGGCACCAGCTCGAATTTTCTTGTAAGCATCCTCGCCACTGCAAGAAATGCATAAAACAAGTATTTAAGTAGATACCACAAAATCTAATCAAGGACGCTATTACTTGTTACAATCATGGACAAGGGAGTGGAGTACCTGCTAATACCCCCAGTGCCAATCAGAGGAATCCTTCCCTGTTAGAACAGACATATTGAGGTTATCTGTCGCATCAAATGCAACACAGCAGCTTGCACAAATTTCTATACAAGGGGATAACAGAACATACCTTAGTCAGAACGTACATCTCCTTCAGTATATTTGTTGACATGTCAAAGAGTGGCTTCCCACTCAAGCCACCAGTCTCTTGAGCCACAGGGTTTTGACTTATGGAATCTGGTCTTTGGACAGTAGTATTTGATATAATCTACAACCATCAAGCATATGATGCTGGTATTTATTCTTAAAAAATAGAACATTTTAGCGGAATACGGAGGTCAAACATGAAAAAAAAAAGAGAGAACATAAACCTCGCTACCCATATCTCTATTTCTGCTTTCTTTTCTTTTGGGGAGTAGGGTGGACATGGGGGGAGGAATGCTCCTACCAATAGTTATTTCTCCATGGATACAAACTTAGCATTTGAAGCAATGTCACTGCCACAATTTTTTTTACAAGAAATGGTTCACGTAAGAACTTCAATTCCCACTTTACTTGATGCTTAGCTTGATCCTGGAGCAACCACGAGGCATATATAACTTGTTGGAGGAAATTACAGTATCCAGATAAGAAAGCTTTGTTTCTCGCTCCCCTTTTTTGGTTGCAAATACACCAATATTTCTTATTATTGGAGATTGGCACCACCTTGGTGTCAGTTTCATGAAATTCTGATACATTATACTACAAAAGGCCAAGATCTAACAGTTCAAATGTGAATATCATAGAATAAGTGACCAGTTGATCCAGTTCTCTGTGTCGGAATGTTCTCCAATCAGAGTTCCCAAAAAAAAATCGTCATAGCATGTATCCTTTTCCTTGTACTATATTCATATGTCCTCCCAGCCCCGAACTCTACAAATTTTAATAAATAGTTTTGCTCCTCTAACTATAAAAAGGACAAAATTGTATCTCCCTTAGTCCGCCATATTTTCCCTGCAATCTTGTTATACGGAAGTATTCTATTATTTCACTTAGAACATCTATAGTTTTTGCACGCACTGAAGTCATATTTGCGTACATAATACAAATGAAAGGTGCTTGCACCATCCAAGTTGGCAACAATAAAGAAAAGAAGGAGAAGTGTTAAGGCATGTCAAGCTTCATAGTGTTGATAAAATTAAGTAAACAAAAATGTGCTATCTCTAATACCTTAAGCTCTTAGATGAGATGGTCATACACTTCAACATGGTACAAGAGCAGGCAAAAGTCCTGGATTCAAGTCTCACCGTTACTAATTAGTAATAAGAATTTCACGTGTTTGGCCATGAAAAAGAATAAGGCGCACATGTGAGAAGGCTTGTAGAAGATATAATTAAGTAAATAAAAGTGTGCTCTCTAACAACTTAAGATCTTAGACGAGATAGCCACACGTTTCAACAATTTAAATATTTTTTAAGTTACAAATTTTCTGTCAAAACTATTATTTAATCAATGTTAACCTAAATTTGGTTACTACCTTACAATACATTCTATCTTCAGCGGGAATAAGAGTTGTAGTAGATGAGGCAGTAGATCTTGTAACTATACACTATTCTTCAGATCAATCCAATATCTTAACCTCAACAGTGAACAAGTAAACTAGCATTACATGTAACCTTCCCTTTCGCTTAACAACGCCCTTCCTGCTAGCCATGATAGTAGCTGTTAAATTTTCGGACCAGAAGAGGACAACTTCCCCTACTCTTAGCAGTTTCTTCAAGTTATTTCTGATATTATTCTAGTTGATACTGAAGTGACTGCCATTTTGATGCTGGACAGTCTAACTGGCATGTATCCATAATTATACAAGGTTCAGACAAATTGTTTGCAGATAACACAAACTTCCAAATCTCTCTATAAATTATTTGTAACAAATGAAATTTTATTTTTGTCACTAGATAGAAAATAAAGTTACCATCAATAACATGTCCAGGACTGAAACTAATCAGTAACTACAGTAAGTAGCTTTAAAAAACAGGAAGCCACAATTAGAGGATTTCAAGATTGTTGAAAGTTGAATGTTGTGTCCACCATTGATTTGAGGATAAGGAAGCATAAGGGTACATTGCAAGCTCCAAGAATGACTCCAAGCAAATACGCAAATATGTGACAAATGAAAGGATTTCATTTAAACCAAAAACAAAACCGCCATAATTATCAAATAGTAGTGACCAAGAAAGAGACCGAGCAAATGGAGGGAATGCAAGATTACTTTGATGAAATACTTTGGAAACAATTTCGAGCTTCAGATAGTGGGGACCAATTTGAAACTTAGAAGTCTATAGATAGAGAGGATAATTTGACCAATTAGATCGGTTCAGAAAAGTTTACGCCCTGAAAGCTTGAGATATTTGGTAGGATGAAGTAGACACCCTTAAAACTTGACTACGTTTAAGCCTACAACTGCAAATGCAGACATCACAGTCAACACTATATCTTCCCAGAAGTGATGCTGTAGCACAGTAAAAACTGAACTAAAGCAATCCACCCATGAGATAACCAATTTTCTCATACAGTGAAAGGTGGGAAACCAAGTTAACTTAGACACCCCAAATTCCTAAAACCTAACAGAGCAATTTACTACAGTCAATGAAAGCTGGGTAAAGTTACCCACAAACACACGGCACAGGAAAATCATGGATTTTAAAGCCACAAAAGCAGGGTGCTGCCAATTTGGCATATATGACATAATCATCCATATAACAAGCAGGTCCTTGGTTTTCAAAGTTGAGTTGCTCAGCTTTTAATGATTAGGGAAGGCCGGTGCACAAAGCATCCCGCGTTCACGCAAGGTCCGAGGAAGGGCTGCACCCTAAGGAGTGATGTAGACAGCCTAGCCTATTGCAAGCATTAGTGGCTGCTTCCACAACTCGAAGCCGTGACCTATAGGTCACACGGATACAACTTTACCATTGCTCCAATGCTCCCCTTCCGGCCTTTAATGATTATTTGAGGATATATTAAACAGAGAACCTCTACATGGAACAAACAGTTTGTCACTGTAGGCTCAATGTCATTAGTTTCCCCCCCCCCCCCCCCCCC
>ML353596.1:0-30575 GCA_005239505.1 Nicotiana paniculata | reverse complement strand
TCCCCCCCCCCCCCCTCCCTTCTTCCTGGATAGGTAGTCAGAAACAAATTAGATAATGTATCTCCCAACACCAAAGTGCTCGAAATCCAACAGTAAAGGAATTACTAATAAAATCACACGAAAAAGAATACTAAAAGTTTTTCTTTCAAAATGTACCAGTCCATCCACACGAAGAGCAACAGCCACCTACAATAGTACAAAGCAAACAAGCCATAAGAACAAAATCAACAACTACTACGCCTCAACCCCAAGCTGGTTACATAAGTAGAAAAGCTTCCATACCGCTGCAATATCTTCAAGATCTTGTTTAGATAAATCTGGAGCAATTTTCACAAGTAAAGGCGGAGGTCCTTCCTCACCCCACTGCATTTCATCACGAGCTGCTTGAACCTAAATAAATGTACTGAAAGGACTTAATCTAGTACTTGACAAAATGGTGGCACATATTACCAGAGATAAATTACAACAAACAGAAAGGCAACATCTCAGGCAAAAACCTTCTTCACAAGATCCTTCAACTGCTTTCTTCCCTGAAGCTGGCGTAGTCCTGGAGTATTTGGGGATGAGATATTAATTACCTAAAGCAGTAAAGGAGAATAAATCAGTCATATAAGCAAAGCTAGGTAAGGAGTCTCCAGAAGCTGGTAGAAAATGTCTCCTTTCATCAAAGAAAATTTAACTTGGAGAAAGTTTACCCTATTTTTCTCACACACAAAGAAAAATTACCATGTTTTTTTTTTCATTTTATCAAATGATGAAATGGAATGAAAGCATTGCCAGCAATATCTCATGTACAGAAAACAAAAAGAAACACAGAAGAACTTAACAAGTTTTTAGTCCGTAATTTTTTCTGGAGCTTTTTTTTTTTTTTGGGGGGTTTATTTTTTTTTTACATCTTCCTATACTTTGATGAGTTAGTTTGAAGGACGTTGTTTAGGGAAAGAACAAGTGCCTTGCTCCTTCAGGCACCAAATGGCAGTCTAATACCTAATTTCTTTCATTTTAGAAGATAATTAAATGATAAACAAATTTATAGACATTTGTAGAATTTATATCACAAAAGCAAAAAAAGAGGAACACCAAACAGGTGTAACCCACGAGACATGCAAAAGAATATCCAAGTAAAAGAAACATTTCAGTTCAGAGATCTACCAAGTAGTCAGCATACTGAGATAATGTATGGACTCCTTGCACATAATCTGCTGCAGCGTCTTCACTTGTTTTATTCTTTCCAAGGTTAACACCAAGAATACCAGGACCAGCTTTCCCTCCATGCTTGACTTCATCTCCTGCTAGAGATGAAGTACTAGATGTTTCCAACTTTCTCTTACCATGCTGAGCACCCAATCGTTTGGCAACCGCAACGATTCCTTCACTATTGAAGCCACACCTATTTATTATAGCACTGCCACCAATAAAAGGATTCTCACTTTTTCAACTTTCAAGATCAAGCATTTTGAGTTTCTAATATTTGATCAGTATCAAGCTTTCTAATTATTACAAACAAGGAAATGAACTTCACTGGAAAACAAAAAAACATAAAAGCAGTTCAAGCTCAGACAACATAATAGATCTTGATAGTAACATAATCTGATTAGACATACGTTCTTACCCTTCATTTGGCAACCTAAATATACGTGGTTTTGGGTTGCCTTCCTGTGGAATGGGAGTTACTGAGCCAACCTCAACAAAGCCAAAACCTAATCCAAGTAATCCTTCAACAGCCTCAGCATTCTTGTCAAAACCAGCAGCAAGACCAACAGGATTTGAGAACCTTCTGCCCCACACGTCAAGGCTCAATATAGGAGGATCTGGCCTCTTCTCCCTTGGAACCCATCCTCGGGCTGCAGCAGAGACCGCCAGTTTGTGAGCAACCTCTGGATCCAGAAATGCAAAGAACGGATTTACAAGTTTTGTTGCTGAGAATAGCCAGCCACTGCATGTTTTTTGAAACATAATAAATATTATTTTCACACAAACCTTGTAATAAACAACAGTCGACCAGAAATTAAAAAGGGGATCGAATTACAAGAAACATGCTCAGCAAAAGGGAAAAGGGAGAATCGGAAGTGGTTCGAAGTACTTATGTAAGCCAACAAGATGAAGAAGATTGTCAAAAGAATCTCATAAACCAAACTGCAAATACAAAAGATGCCTATATGTGTATGATGATCAAAAATCTTTTATGCATATAACATCCAAGTAATTCAGACAAACAAGCTCATAGAAGCACACCAAAATCCTTTCACTATTCTGCCCTTGGCAAGAAAATCCAGGTAATTGAAGAAACCATCAGAAAGCACAGGCAATCAGTTCTCTCTAATTTAAGAAGCACCAAGCTCAAACCCCAAGGAAATAAATATTTACAGTTGATTTTTTGGAAATGTGATGCACAGCTGGCCGTCAAAAGAGGAAGGAAGAGCAGAGCATGCAATGCAGCTCCTTTGGCACTTATGTCGGTATTTTGAAGGAAGTACAACATAAGAACTTCTAAAGGAAGGAATTGTTACCTTTCTAAACAAAAGAGCTTCGAAAGGATCATAAAATAAAATTGTACAGTTGAGAGCTAGTCTTTTCATTTTTTGTAAAATTTTGGAGCACCCACCAGGTTCATGTTAGTATAAATGACTGGGTGACAGTATAGAACCATGCAATGCAGGTTCTCTACCTTTTGTGTACCACTTGTATAAGGGGGTTTACCCATATCAATAAATTCATTACTTTATCAAGTAAGTAAATTAATATTCACAATGGAGCAACTTCTAAGATAGCATTCCCATGAAACAACCACCACACATATACTCTCAAAAATTCAATTTTATGCCAGCACAAGCATGAAGCACCAACTAGCATCATTTTATCTTTGCATCTCACAAGCAACTTAGGAAAGCATCTTTTAGGTTTTTATAGGCCGTTCTATCAAAGGCGCGCTTAAAGTACGTTTAAGCCCTGAAGCGAGGCTCAAAACATGTTAAGCGCTTCGCTCGCTTAGCGGGCGCTTCAGTGTTGTCATCAAGGCTTGAGGCACACTTTTCCTTGCCAATGAGCATAATCCTGAAGAGGCTTCACTAAACAATTGATATTTCACTTTATCGTAAATTTTCTTTAATTTCTTTGTCCATATATTTGGTATTCATACTTATAGATATTAGTCTTGGACTACTCATACATATTTGTACTTTTTCTCCATTTGCGCTTTTCTTCGTTAAATAAAAAAGCGCTTTGCGCTTAAAGCCCCATCAGACCTTAGAGCGTTTTGCGCTTTCGCTTTTGATAACACTGTTTATAGGTTGTTCCAACTCTTACTAAGAGTATTACTTCCACAGAAACAACGTAGAGATCATCTCCAACCCCCAGTCCTACCCCTTTGAAAAAACAAAAAGACAAAAAGTCTAACCAAAAACAGATGCTGGTAGCTTTACTATCTCTCTCCCCGTTGCCTGAACCTCCTATAGTCTAAGATGCTGACTGCTCTTTGAATACTGAGTTCTTCCAATTCCATATGAATTGACACCTAGAAAAGAAAGTTAAGAGCTAAAACTTAGTAAACTACTTTGTCAATGTATTGCTAGCCCCTTTAAAACAGTATATGCATTAGAACTATCAATAACTTTTTTTTTTTTTGAATTTGTATGGTAAACTCCCTCAAAGATCCTGGTGTTACAGTCATCTGTGGCCCTTTTCCCACTTTCGATAATATTAACCGCACAAAAGTATAATGTA
Organism: Nicotiana paniculata; assembly: GCA_005239505.1. Classification (NCBI taxonomy): domain Eukaryota; kingdom Viridiplantae; phylum Streptophyta; class Magnoliopsida; order Solanales; family Solanaceae; genus Nicotiana; species Nicotiana paniculata. Next base: position 26,852 of record ML353596.1, on the reverse strand, counting down.
ACATTATATTCTCTAGCCTACCAAAAATATAATCAGCTATGCGTGCAAGTAGCAAGCAATTTACACCAACAATACTCACGAAATAAGAAAGAACTCTTCTCTCTCTCATCGTTGAAACTTTTGGATCCTTCAAATTTTTCCAATTTCTTTCTTCCCATAATAGCAAAAGATACAACAACTAGAAGTGTTTAAAAATCTATTTCCCTAACTCCCAACTTGCCATCATCTCTGCCACAAAAGTTTGGTTATTTCTTCGCCCTTCCAATTTTCTTTTAAATTCTCATATAACTAGTTGCAACAATTCTCCATCTTCGAGCCTCCCTCACAATGGAAGTCCTAATATTTCATGGGGAACTGTCCACTTGTCCTACCTTGCATTCGTCACTCTGTCAATATTGTATGTTGTTCAGCTCCCAATCAGAATTAGTTCTGACCTTCTCATGTTGATACACAGTCCAAACATTGCCTTGAATCATGTGAAAGTTCTGAATAATCTCTATCCTATACGGTCTAGAGCTCATATAAAATCAATGTATCATCTGCAAATAAGAGGTGTGAAACTAATACCCACCTATTGCGCCTCTTATTCTATATTCCCTCTAGTAACCACCTATAAATATCTGGTTCTTTCCAATAGCTTGCTTGAAGCCTTCAAAATCTACATCACTTACCACTTTTAGGGATAGAAAGAGAGACAAGATGGAGAAATTTTGCGTCATTCGAACTCTTGTATTCACATTTTCGAGTTGATTATTTTATGAGGACACATTACTGAGTTTATAAGCCAAAAATTATCTCTGAATTGGAATCCTACTACTCTTGGCCTTGGTTGAATCTCCTATCTAGATATGCTAAAGTATACAAAAGAATAGTAAGCTTCATGCATCCTCTCGAAAATCACAACCCACATCGGAAGAATACGTTTGGATGGGAAGTTGCAGCTATGCTAAGATGTAAGCGCACCATTTACTTTCTCTTCTTGTGTGTGCTTGTGTGCATGTATGTGTATATTCAACCAATGCACCAAAGAACAATTACACCATATCACCATTTAATTTCCTTTATTTGGTTCACTACGGGATTCATGAAAAGAAATCTATACACAACACATGCATTTATTTGTCTCTCAACAACTCCACAGCCAATGCTGTAAAAGGTAATATCTCAAAGATTCAAATTCAGTACCAGAAGGTGGCCTCATCAACCGTACTTGCATAAGCTCCCCCAGCTATTAGTAGACCAATAGTGGCTCCTGTAAACAACCTTCCCTACAGTTTTAACCAAGATACTGAATTAAAATACAAGAAGAATCGAGAAGAAATTACTAAACCTTGCAAAAGCCTAAGCAAATTAGAGTCCTGACCTCAGAGGCGACTATCATATCCACCTTTAGGCCATCAATATTTATTAAAATTGGGAAATTTTTGCAGATTAACTTCTAATATTCTCGACAAAAGGGTTAAAGGTTTTTGAAACTCTGGGTTAATGGGTGGTCCGCCCCTCTACCCTTCTCACTTAAATTCCAGGCTTACTCAAAAATACAACCTTATTCCATTAAAATACAAACTTTGGCCATTTGGGTCACTCATTCTTACATACACATTATATACAAAACCTTTTTTTCAGCAAAACAACAACTCTAGTATGATAAGAGTCCTCTTAGTTGACAAAATAAAAGATACAAAAATTGTGAAACCAAGTAGAAGGGATAGAAAAGGAAGTACCTTTTTAGAAGAATGAGGAATCTTAGGTGGAACATTAGCTGAAGAAGAAGTGCAATAGTGTCTGGGAACAGAGCTTGGTTTTAGCTTACGATACAAGCTTTCTCTAATCAATACAAATCCAACCCTTTGTCTCATTTTTTTTTTAAAAGAAAGAAAAATCAAATCTTTAACAATGAATAAACCCTTCAATTTTACTACTCAAAAGTTGTTCAGTATATAAAAGAGAGACTGCTGTTGATGCTAAGATACAAATGACTGAAAAGAATGGGAGTGTACAAGGTGGGGTTGAGGGTGGCTTTGTTCTTGAGGTTTTAGTACAGTTATGACACAAATGAAAGGGGAGAGCAAAACCCTTTTGGGCTTCGGTATATTGCTTTTTCGAAAAGTTATTTAAATTTTTGTGCTTAATTTCTTTTACACTTTCTAATATTTGTTCAAATTCCAAATCTATCTATTTATCTATTTTATATCTATACTATATTAAAAGCACAAAGGTAATTAACAAAATATCGTTCGTTTTCTTTTACCTTTTTAAAGTAGATTCTACATTTGATAAAATTGTCATTTAATTAATTTTCTAATATTTAGAACTTTAAAATCACATAAAATTTTATTACAGGTAAATTATTTCTGAAAATATTACGCGGGGCACCCTATTTGGTCGCTCCCATTTAACTTATACCCGTTTTTTAAAAAACTTTTAACTTGTACCCACTTTTTAAATAACTTCAGCTCCCCTTTCCCTCGCTGAGCTGAAGTTCACCAGTTAAGCTGAAGTTCGCCAGTTATAAAGACAAAACTTCAGCATACGGGGCTGAAGTTCCCCAATTACAAAGACAAAACTTAGAGCTGAAGTTTCCCAATTACGAATTCCCTAGTTACAAAGACAAAACTTCAGCTCTAGAGAACTTCAGCTCTAGAACTGAAGTTTTGTCTTTGTAATTGGGGAACTTCAGCCCCGTATGCTGAAGTTCCCCATTTACAAAAGACAAAACTTCAGCTCTAGAGAACTTCAGCTCTAGAACTGAAGTTTTGTCTTTGTAAACTGGGGAACTTCAACCCCTTATGCTGAAGTTGTTGTCTTTATAACTTGGGACTTTAGCCCCGTATGCTGAAGTTCCCCATTTACAAAAGACATAACTTCCCCAGTGTAACTGGGGGAACTTCAGTCCCGTATGCTGAAGTTTTTGTCTTTGTAAATGGGGAACTTCAGCATCGTATGTTGAAGTTGTTGTCTTTATAACTTGGGAACTTCAGCCCCGTATGCTGAAGTTCCCCATTTACAAAAGACAAAACTTCAGCCCTAGAGCTGAAGCTCGCAAGCTACTTCAGTCTCGTCTACTAGAATGCTGAAGTTTTGCGTGATTGCCTTTGCTACTTCAGCCCCGCATGCTGAAGTTATGCGCAAAAGCGGGTACGGGCAATTCTTTTTACAGATCGGGTATAAGTTAAAACGTGGCACAAAAAGTGGGTGCGGATGCAAAAGCCCCATTCTTTCTTTAATTGTAGAGCCTAAGCAAATTAACACTTTAAAGCCAATACTACGTTACATACTTTTAGAGTCCAAATTAGGGTCTAAAATCAAATTTTAAGAGACCAACTATATTTAAGGGATCAGATTGTACTGTTCCGGCTTCAATAGAACCATGATTTTCAGTTTAGCTATTTTTCTTGTCTTTCATATGCAAGCAAAGCGCCTGCCTTCTACAACAATTTATATCGCCATACTAATGATCTTTTTTCCATTTTGATATAATGAATTTTGGGATTTACGAATCATTAGAAATCGATTCATGTTATGTTTTGCAGGTTAACACGATAAATGATGATGTTATGTTAGATTACGGGTTTGTGTTACCTGTGTTATTGTTTATGGCTAGATCCAAGATCCAAGTATTTGCTTATGCTATACATATAATATACATGGTGCAAGTTGTTTTCTCAATATATCTACGATACAGGAGCCTAAAGAGAGGTATAGAAGCCAAAGTTCTGCTAAAGTACATATATTCGTTTGCATATGAATACTCTTATTTTGTGAATTTATCTTTTTAAATGTTTTAAGTATAATTTTTATTTTTACCTATCCTATCATTTTTTATGAAATATCGAGCGACGCGAACTACTTGTTCACAAATATCATGATCAGGAGGTATTTCTCTTTTTAATTGTTTTAAGTATAATATTTATTTTCACCTCTTATGGCTTTTATGATTTTAGCCCATGAATCAAGTGAGACGAATAATTTGCTTCACAAATATCAAGATCATCGGGGTTCAAACTTTCAATTTCTCTTATCTCATGTTCTTTCTTATTTCTTAAACTTCCTGGTTGTTACTTTGTCTATTGATTTTCTTATCACCTGAATACTAATGCTAATTATAATTTTCGTAATTACTTGTTGGTACATGCAAAAATCAGTTCCAGGTTTAAAGTCCAATGATTATAATATATCTCCTAATTTCTTCTGTGCTTGTGAATATATAGCTAAACATTTGCCAGCAAAAGATGTATAACATCGGCTATGTATATTCATTATCAATAGACAAAATTGGTATTGTTACAATAAGAGTCTCAATATAGATTGCATTAACAATACATATTATATTTGATTCTTTAAATGTGTGATATGTTCAAGCTGTGAGGAAAAAAATGTGATTTTTTTGTATCTAATATTAATTTACGAAGAAACATTTATTGTATGTTTGGCCAAAGCAGAACATAACAACTTACCATCTGTATAGCTTACAATTGACAACATCTTGGTGTTATCAATGAAAGCATTTTGACTTTTTGATAGTTGTTCATTCTTTTGGATAATATACTTTTTAACGAATGAAAAAACATAGTTGTTCATCCTTGTATACTGGATACACGTTTAGAAACATCAAAGTCGGCATCTTGTAGAAAGGTGTCTGCTCTAGAACTTCTCTACTATGTATATACGGGACCTCCAAGAAGCCTCCAAAAAGTTGTGATACTTTGATTTGTTCAGTGACAAGTGGTAGAAAGGCTTTAGACATTGAATTAATGTAGTTATAATTTGATTTAGCATATCTTAATGGAATAGTAATTTGCTTAAAAGTGAAACGAGTAAGTAGTTGTGATGATTCGGTTCTTTAATATATGTAAAATTTTATTTAGTAGTAGAAAATTTAATTTCAGGGACTTAATCAAGGATGTTTCCAATTATTTAGTTAACACAATACAGATGAAAATTCAAATTTAGGAAGAACTTTTGAAATATAAATTAATCAATAGGAGTAATGTTTTTTTCTCCTACTCATATTTTGATATAATTTAAGATTATATAAGCTTTTTTTAATTATATTGGCGTTGCTCATATTACATTTGGTGAATCATGTAATGTTCTTTTGAAAAGGTTAATTTTTCTATAACTAGAGAAACGAAATACTTCAGAAAATACATATTGGGGATCCACCTTGGCTGAGCAGGGAAGACCAAGCCAACCAATTGGGAAATGAAAAGAACAATAATTTATGTTATGTTGAGTTTAAAAACTAAAATACGTGTATTCAAGAACAACTTCAAAAGAAAATCAGAATGTTCTTTTATAGATAATTATTGTCTGTAAGTTCGTAATTTTCTGTTAATATAAATTAGCGTAGTCTAATTAATATTCTTTGTTACTGCAAGATACTACATATGGCAACATTTTCATAGTAAATATGGAAACATTACAAATTTGATATTGTAATCGTAAGATTGATCAAAAATAAATATTTCAAGATATATACTTGATATGCATCTATAATTACTTCTACTAAACAAGATCTTGTTACTTGCGTTACACATAGGTAAGACGTGTGTAGTATAAGGGTGCAATTTGCATATCGGCCATTCATGATAAATCGTATCTGAAACACATTTGATGTGAAATTTGGAACTACAAAATATTTTTTATTAATTTACACTATTATTAAAGCACAAAATTTTAACGCGAAATGTTGGCAGACTTTTTACACGAGCAATGCACATACCTTAAACTAGTACTATATTAAAAGTACGAAGATCCTTAACGAAATATCGTTCTCTTTTTTTACTCTTTTAAAGTGAATTTTACATTGTATAAAATTGTAATTTAAGTTATTTTCCTAATATTTAGTACTTTAAAATTAACTAAAATTTAGTTACTATTAAATTTTTTTCTTGTTTGAAATATTTTTATAAATTCTTAACATTTATGACTTTAAAATCACTTAAGATTTTGTAACGACCCGGTCAGTCGTTACGTAGAACCTGCATTATAATTATTATTTTTGACTTTTCATAGGTTGGTTATACTTTTATTGGTGTGTTAGAGTTGGTAGGCTTGAAATCAGAATGGTTGTAGTGAGAGTTTAGTCGCTTAGTCTTTAAAAAAAATAGCCTTAAAGTTGGAAAAGTCAACTGAGAGTTGACTTATTGGTAAACGACCTCAGAATGTGAATTTTATGACTCGTATAACTTCGGTAGGTGATTTGGGACTTAGAAGTGTGTTCAAAATATTTTTGTGATGTCCGGTGTAGAATTAGGCTTGAATTGACGAAAGTTAGTTTTTGGTGATTTCCGGTCGGCAGTGGAAAATAGGCTATCGGGATCGGAATGGAATTCCAGAAGTTGGAACAGGTTCGTAATGTCATTTTGGATATGTCTGCAAAATTTTAGGTCAATCGGAGTTGTTTTGGATAGTTTCGGCATCGTTGTAGGATTTTAGAAATTTCAAAGTTCTTAGGCTTGAATTTGGTGTGATTTTGGTGTTTTGAGAGTGCAACTAAGCTTGAATGATCAAATGTAACGTGTTAGTATGTTTGGTTGAGGTCCCGAGGAGCTCAGGATTTATTTCGGATGGTTAACGGGAAGTTCGGAGTTGAAAAAGTGCAGCAAGCAGTTGCTGGTTTTCTGGTTACTGTCTTACTGATGTAACCGCACCTGCAGATGTTTGATCGCAGGTGCGGGCCCGCAGGAGCAGAAGAAGGCTCCGCAGGTGCGAGATTTGGCCATCCAGGGAAAAGGTCGCAGATGCGGATAGTGGGCCGCACCTGCGAAGTCGCAGGTGCGGAATATGAGTCGCAGGTGCGGAGATAGGCAGTTTAGTGAAAAGTCACAGGTGCGGTTGTTTTGACCGCAGGTGCGATCCCGCAGGTGCGAGACATTGGCCGCAGGTACGGAACCCCTGGGCAGAAAGTATCAATTAAAACCCTTCGCGACCATTAGACCTTTTAACACCATCTTTGAACGGGAAGAAGCTCTTGAGGCGATTTTTGAAGAGGCAAATCAGTGTTCTTCATAGAGGTAAATGTTTTGATAATTAAAACTCGTTTATGGGTGATTATAGAACACAATCTCAGCAATTAATTCATGAAAAATCAGTAGAAAGAGAAGGTTTGTGGCTTGAGATTTTGAGACCTTTAGGGATTGATTTGAGGGGTCAAACCAACTCCGATTTTAGCGATCTTGATATGTACGGACTCGTGAGATGATTAAGAACATTTTGGTATAAAAAATTTTGGGTTCCGAGATGCGGGCCTAGGGGTCGGGTTTTGGCTAATTTCGGGTTTTGAGCTAAATTTGGTACTTTTCAATCGGAACTCATTCCTTAAGCATAATTTGATGATAAAAAACTGAACTTGGTAGATTTGGAGCACTCAGAGGCCGGTTAGAGGCAAAAGGCACTGCGGAATAGTATTTTAGCCAGATTTGAGGTAAGTAATGTTTCCAAACTTGGAACTGAGGGTTCGAAACCCCGAGCTAAATGATTTATGACTATAATTGAGGTGACGCACATGCCAAGTGACGGGTGTGAGGGCGTGCACCGAGAAATTGTGGTCTGGCTTATCCCATGGCACCGCTAAGTGATCATTCCATGACGATATATGTGCTTAATGTGGTAATTGTGAACATGTTAGAAATCATGTTAAGTATAAATGCTAGGCTTCACACCGGAAATGCTGAGACCCGAGTGGTCGTATATTGTTGTCTCATTTTGTGATTATTTGATGTCATATACTCAGTACTGTTATAGCATATCACTTCATATCTCAGTCTCAGTATTGTTAATTACATGCATACTTATCATTGTTTCGGGCTGATAGAGGCATTTGTGCTCCATATGAGTGAGACTGAAGAGTAATGACTGAGTGAGGCCGAGAGCCTGTTATTGAGATAGTTATGAGAATGGACTGCACACTGCAACGATTTTTAAATCATGCTTTCGTTGGCTTGATATGGCGCTTGGGCCACTAGGGTCCCTCCAGAGTCTTTACACCTCCAGTGAGCGCATTGATGTGAGGGATGGATCTTTCCTGGACATGGATCTTGTCCGAAGTGGATGTTATGTGAGGGATGTATCGTCCCTGGACATGGATCTTGTATGAGTGTTGTATTCTGGAGATGGACTTTCTCTGTGGGGGCTGGATTGGCCTTTTACCTCAGTACGGAGTGACTACCGTCACCGGTGTTTATGCATATTCCGGGATGGAACTTCCCTCGGCCTGAAAGCCATATATAGTACTGAGTGGACTTCTGTGGGAGAGCTGTGAGCACTATGTGCATGCCCGTACTGGTTTTATACATATATTTTATGATGGCATGTAGATTATAGTGGCATACTTGGCATATTTACTCATCCTCATAAATTGTTAGCATGTCTAAATACTGTATATTGTTTATTGTAAATTTTTTGAGGTTTTGTCCGTCACTACTTCTCAGCCCATAGTTTGGGTTCGTTACTTCTGAGTTGGTATACTCACGTTACCCCCTGCACCTTGTGTGCAGATCGAGGTACACCGGGACCCGGTAGTGGATATTGAGCAGTGGTCAGAGTTTTCATTGGAGTTGTCGAGGTAGCAGCTGGCAATCGCGACCTCGTCTTCTCTTCCTTATTCCACCTGTTGCACTTATTTTGAAACTATGTTGTCTATTTCTCCATTCTTTATTTTTTATATATAGCAGCTCATGACTGAGTGACACCGGATCCGGGGTTGGAGGTTTTAAATTTAGCTTTTCAAATATTGTTTTAAACTTTAGATTCTTAGTATTATTAATAAATTCGTTTAAAAATCGCATTTTTTACTGGAAATTGAATTTAGATTAGTTAAAAAGGGAGGCTTGCCTGGTTCCACGACAGGCGCCATCACGATTCCGAAATTGGGTCGTGACAAGATGGTATCAGAGCGCTAGGTTAAATAGGTCTCACCAGTCATGAGCAGGTTTAGTAGAGTCTTGCGGGTTGGTACGGAGACGTCTATACTTATCTTCGAGAGGCTACAGAACCCTTAGGAAGAATCCCACATTATTGAATTTTGTCGTGCGACTCTGTTGAATTCTCGAATTAAACTTATGTTGTTTTCATTCTCTCACAGATGGTGAGGACTCGTGCTACCGATCGTGGTGATCAGACACCAGCAGGACCAGCTGGAGGCCGAGGCCGAGGTCGAGGCCGTGGCAGAGGGAGGGGTGCAACCCGCTCAGCAGTCGTGGCAGTACCTGTGACCTTCCCACTGCTCATGATCAGGTCCCCGCAGTTGAGATCCCAGCGAGAGAGGCTCAGGCACCAACAATGCCCATTGTGATTTCAGGTCTTCAGGAGACCCTAGCCCAGATTTTGACGGTGTGCACCAGCCTGGCACAGGAAGTCGCCGTGTCTACTGCTACTACTTCTCAGGCCGGGGAAGGCACTCAAACTCCAGCTGCCCGGACACCTGAGCAGGTTACTCCGGGGCTTCAGACACCTGGGACAGTTCCAGTCCAGCTGGTTGTCCCAACCCAAGATTTTGTGGTCCCAGCGTTGGCAGATGACGAGCAACGCAGGTTAGAGAGGTTTGGTAGACTCCAGCCTCCGATTTTTAGTGGTACTGAGGGCGAGGACGCCAGAGATTTTTGGACAAGTGTCAGAGGATCCTTTGCACAACGGGGATATTAGAGGCTAGTGGGGTCCCATTTACTACCTTCCAGTTCGCAAGAGCTGCACTCGCTTGGTGGGAGGCCTATGAGAGGCGTAGACCTGCTGATGCAACGCCCCTTACCTGGCGCCAGTTCTCCATTATATTCCCGGAAAAGCATATACCGCAGTCCCGCAAGGAGGAGTTGCGCAGGGATTTAGAAGAGTTGCGCCAGGAGGACATGACCGTGACGCAGTATGAGATGAGGTTCTCCGAGTTGCCCCGTCATGCTATTAGGCTAGTTCCCACGGATAGTGAGAGAATCAGGAGGTCCGTTGATGGCCTCACTTATCAGCTTCAAATTTTTCTGACTAGGGAGAGGGTATATGGCGCTTCTTTCGAGGAGGTAGTTGACATTGCCAGAGAGATTGAGTCGGTTCGCCGCCAGGAATCGAGAGGGAGGCCAAGAGGTCTCGAGGACCTGGGAATTTTGGTGGGGTTCCTTCAGGGGGGCAACCTCAGCCCGTCGTAGGCCGTCCATTCAGGCAGACTCAGCCAGGTCGCTCAAGTTATCGTGGTGGATCAGTTGGTCATGATCCTTGTAGTTCGCATCAGGTGCAACCATCCTTCAGTGTCATGCCAGCTCAGAGTTCGTCTTGGGCACCATCGGTTCAGAGTTCATCTATGCCTGGTTCTTCCAATGGTTGTCCTGGTGCTAGGGGTTCCCTTCAGTCCCTAGTGCCATTCTCCGATAGAGGTTGCTTTGAGTTTGGAGATGTGGGCCATATTAAGAGGTTTTGCCCTCGTCTTGCGAGAGGTACTTATCAGTAGAGGAGTCAGCCCGCGGCTTCATAATCAGTAGCTGCACCACCCGCCTAGGCAGCTAGAGGTGGGGGTCAGGCAGGTAGGGGTCGCCTAAGAGGGGGAGGTCGATCCGGTGGTGATCATGCCCGATTTTATGCATTCCCAGCCAGACTAGATGAGATGGCTTCTGATGACGTGATCCAGGTATTGTTTCAGTCTGTCACAAGAAGCTTAGGTTTTTAATTGATTCCGATTTTTCATATTCACATGTTCATCATAATTTAGCCCATTCTCTGGATACGCCCCGGGAATCTTTTGTTACATCTGTTTATGTTTTTGCCCCTTGTGGAGGATGTTGTGTTACGGACCGTGTGTGTCGGTTGTGTGTGGTACCTATTGGGGGTCCGGACACCCGGGTGTGTGCATGGTAAGGTTATTCGGCGGTTTATGGTATTGGAACAACCCTTGGCACGTTCAAGGACGAACATTTGTTTAATAGGGGGAGAATGCAACGACCCGGTCAGTCGTTACGTAGAACCTACATTATAATTACTATTCTTGACTTGTTATAGGTAGGTTATACTGTTATTGATGTGTTAGAGTTGGTAGGCTTGAAATCAGAATGGTTGTAGTGAGAGTTTAGTCGCTTAGTCTTTAAAAAAAAATAGCCTTAAAGTTGGAAAAGTCAACTGAGAGTTGACTTATTGGTAAACGACCTCGGAATGCGGATTTTATGGCTCGGATAGCTTCGGTAGGTGATTTGGGACTTAGGAGTATGTTCAGAATATTTTTGTGATGTCCGGTGTAGAATTAGGCTTGAATTGGCGAAAGTTAGTTTTTGGTGATTTCTGGTCGGCAGTGAAAAATAGGCTATTGGAGTCGGAATGGAATTCCAGAAGTTGGAACAGGTTCGTAATGTCATTTTAGATATGTCTGCAAAATTTCAGGTCAATCAGAGTTGTTTTGGATAGTTTCGGCATCGTTGGAGGATTTTAGAAATTTCAAAGTTCTTAGGCTTAAATTTGATGTGATTTTGGTGTTTTGATGTTAGTTTTGGTGTTTTGAGAGTGCAACTAAGCCTGAATGATCAAATATAACGTGTTAGTATGTTTGGTTGGGTCCCGAGGGGATCAGGATTTATTTCGGATGGTTAATGGGAAGTTCGGAGTTGAAAAAGTGCAGCAAGCAGCTGCTGGTTTTCTGGTTACTGATGTAACCGCACCTGCGGATGTTTGATTGCAGGTGCGGGCCCACAGGATCGGAAGAAGACTCCGCAGGTGCGAGATTTGGCCAGCCAGGGAAAAGATCGCAAATGCAGATAGTGGGCCGCACCTACGAAGTCGTAGGTGTAGAATATGAGTCGCAGGTGCGGAGATAGGCAGTTTAGTGAAAAGTCGCAGGTGCGGTTGTTTTGACCGCAAGTGCGAAACCCCTGGGCAGAAAGTATAAATTAAAACCCTCCACGATCATTAGACCTTTGTGCTCCATGTGAATGAGACTGAAGAGTAATGACTGAGTGAGGCCGAGAGCCTGTTATTGAGACAGTTATGAGAATAGACTGCACACTGCAGCAATATTTAAATCATGTCTTCGTTGGCTTGATATGGCGCTTGGTCCACTAGGGCCCCTCCGGAGTCTTTACACCTCCACTGAGCGCATTGATGTGAGGGATGGATCTTCCCCGGACATGGATCTTGTCCGAAGTGGTATGTGAGGGATGGATCGTCCCTAGACATGGATCTTGTCCGAGTGTTGTATTCTGGAGATGGACTTTCTCCGTGGGGGCTGGATTGGCCTTTTTCCTCAGTACGGAGTGACTACCGTCACCAGTGTTTATGTATATTCCGGGATGGAACTTCCCTCGGCCTGAAAGCCATATATAGTACTGAGTGGACTTCTGCGGGAGAGCTGTGAGCACTATGTGCATGCCCATACTGGTTTCATACATATATTTTATGATGGCATGTAGAGTATACTGGCATACTTGGCATATTTACTCATCCTGATAAATTGTTAGCATGTCTAAATTCTGTATATTGTTTATTGTAATTTTTTTGAGGTTTTGTCCGTCACTACTTCTCAGCCCATAGTTTGGGTTCGTTACTTCTGAGTTGGTGTACTCACGTTACCCTCTACACCTTGTGTGCAGATCCAGGTACACCGGGACCCGGTAGTGGAGATTGAGCAGCGGTCAGAGTTTTCATTGGAGTTGTCGAGGTAGCAGCTGGCAATCGCGACCTCGTCTTCTCTTCCTTATTCCACCTGTTGCACTTATTTTGAGACTATGTTGTCTATTTCTCCATTCTTTATTTTTTATATATAGCAGCTCATGACTGAGTGACACCGGATCCAGGGTTAGAGGTTTTAAATTTAGTTTTTCAAATATTGTTTTAAACTTCAGATTCTTAGTATTATTAATAAATTCATTTAAAACGACAGGCGCCATCACGATTTTGAAATTGGGTCGTGACAAGATGGTATCAGAGCGCTAGGTTAAATAGGTCTCACCAGTCATGAGCAGGTTTAGTAGAGTCTTGCGGATTGGTACGGAGACGTCTATACTTATCTTCGAAAGGCTACAGAACCCTTAGGAAGAATCCCACATTAATGAATTTTGTCGTGCGACTCTGTTGAATTCTAGAACTAAACTTCTGTTGTTTTCATTCTCTCACATATGGTGAGGACTCGTGCTACCGATCGTGGTGATCAGACACCAGCAGGACCGACTGGAGGTCGAGGCCGAGGCCGAGGCCGTGGCAGAGGGATGGGTGCAGCCCGTTCAGCAGTCGGGGCAGTACTTGTGACCTTCCCACTGCTCATGATCAGGTCCCCGCAGTTGAGATCCCAGCGGGAGAGGCTCATGCACCAACAGTGCCCATTGTGATTCCGGGTCTTCAGGAGACCCTAGCCCAGATTTTGACGGTGTGCAACATCGTGGCACAGTCCGTCGCCGTGTCTACTGTTGTTACTTCTCAGTCCGGGGAAGGCACTCAGACTCCAACTGCCCGGACTCTGAGCAGGTTACGTCGGGGCTTCAGACACCTGGGACAGCTCCAGTCCAGCCGGTTGTCCCAGCCCAATATTTTGTGGTCCCAGCGTTGGCAGATGACGAGCAACGCAGGTTAGAGAGGTTTAGTAGACTCCATCCTCCGATTTTTAGTGGTACTAAGGGCGAGGACGCCCAAGGATTTTTGGACAAGTGTCAGAGGATCCTTCGCACAACAGAGATACTAGAGGCTAGTGGGGTCCCATTTACTACCTTCCAGTTTGCAAGAGCTGCACTCGCTTGGTGGGAGGCCTATGAAAGGCGTAGACCTGCTAATGCAGCGTCCCTTACCTGGAGTCAGTTCTCCATTCTATTCCTGGAAAAGTATATACCGCATTCTTGCAAGGAGGAGCTGCGCAGGGAGTTCGAATAGTCGCGCCAGGCGGACATGACCGTGACACAGTATGAGATGAGGTTCTCCTAGTTGGCCCGTCATGCTATTTGGCTAGTTCCCACGGATAGGGAGAGAATCAGGAGGTTCGTTGATGGCCTCATTTATCAGCTTCGAATTTTTCTGACTAGGGAGAGGGTATCTGGCGCTTCTTTCGAGGAGGTGGTTAACATTGCCAGAGAGATTGAGTCGGTTCGCCGCCAGGAGCGGATCGAGAGGGAGGCCAAGAGGTCTCGAGGACCTGGGAATTTTGGTGGGGTTCCTTCAGGGGGGCAGCCTCAGCCCGGTGGAGGTCGTCCATTGAGGCAGGCTCAGCCAAGTCGCTTAGGTTATCGTGGTGGATTAGTTGGTCATGATCCTCATAGTTCGCATCATGTGCAACCATCCTTCAGTGCCCTGCCAGCTGAGAGTTCGTCTTGGGCACCATCGGTTCAGAGTTCATCTATGCCTGGTTCTTCCAGTGGTTATCCTGGTGCTAGGGGTTCCCTTCAGTCCCTAGTGCTATTCTCCGAGAGAGATTGCTTTGAGTGTGGAGATGTGGGCCATATTAAGAGGTTTTGCCCACGTCTTGCGAGAGGTACTTATCAGCAGAGGAGTTAGCCCGCGGTTTCAGAAATGCATGTATCTCTGTTGATTTAGCAGATTTAACGTGGTCGAAATTTCTTGGTTGACAGTGATACTCAAATTTCATCAAAAAATTCCAAAAATCCAAATTCTAATTTTCCTACATAATAGAAGAGCTACCAGTTTCGGCATGCGTGTTTAGTGGGAATAAGTTTTAAATCATGGGTAATTTAGTTATTTGATCTATGAGGAGATGCATGGCTTTTGTTACTACAACCACCACTTAATTATGTAGCTCTTGCTCTTCTTTCGACCCTTTTCCCATGACTTCTTTCCAGTTTTCTCAAAGGTACTTTTCCCAGTTCATTGTTAGCTCCTCTTTCAAATCTTGTTCTTTCCTTCTTGAATTGTATGTATGATGATTTTTGGCATGAAGGAGAAGTGTATAGGGCAGAAAGGAGAGATAATTTGGAGCTCTTCATCAGAAATAAAGGTAAATTTTCTCTATCTATTTGTTTCCTTCAGGTTCTACGACTCTTTTTCCTTTTTTTATCTCAAGTGTTGCCTTCTTTCTGTTCAATTCTAATCGTGGAATGCATGTATCTCTATTGATTCAACAGATTTAACGTGGTTGGAATATCTTGGTTGACTATGTTACTCCAATTTCATCAGAAAATTCCAAACATCCAAATTCTAATTGTTCTATATAATAGAAGAGCTACTAGTTTTGACACGCGTGCTTAGTGGCAATAAATTTTAAATCATGGGTAATTTAGTCATTTTATCTGTTAGGAGATACGTGGCTTCTGTTCCTACAACCATCACTTGATTGTGTAGCTCTTCCTCTTCTTTCGATCCTTTTCCCATGAGTTCTCTCCAGTCTTCTCAAAGGTACTTTTCCCAATTCACTGTTAGCTCCTCTTCCAAATCTTTTCTTTCCTTTTTGATTTGTATGTATTAATATTTTTCTGCATGAAGGAGAAGTGTATTGGGCAGAATGGAAAGACTAACTTGGAGCTCTTCATCAGAATTTAAGGTAAAATTTTCTCTATCTCTTTGTTTCCTTCATGTTCTGCATCTCTTCTTCCTATTTTCCGCTTCAAGTGTTGCCCTTCTCTATGTTTAATTCTGATTGTGGAATGCATGTATCTCTATTGATTTAGTAGATTTAACGTGGTCGAAATCTCTTGGCTGATTGTGTTACTCCAATTTCATTAGCAAATTCTAATTATTCTATATAACAGAAGAGCTACCAGTTTCGACATGCGTGCTTTATGGGAATAAATTTTAAATCATGTTTTATTTAGTTATTTGATCTATCAGGAGATATGTGGCTTCAGTTTCTACAACCACCGCGTGATTGGGTAGCTCTTCTTCTTCTTTCAATCCTTTTTTCATGGGTTCTCTCTAGTCTTCTCAGAGGTACTTTTCCAAGTTCATTGTTAGCTCCTCTTCCAAACCTTGTTCTTTCCCTCTTGATTTATATGCATGATGATTTTTGGAATGAAGGAGAATTTATAGGGTATAAAGGAGAGACAACTTAGAGCTCTTTATTAGAAACAAAGATAAATTTTCTCTATCTCTTTGTTTCCTTCATGTTCTACGTCTCTTCATCTTTTTTTCACATCTTAAGTGATGCCTTTCTCTCTATTTAATTCTTGTAATGCATGTATCTCTTTTGTTTCAACATATTTAACGTGGTTGGAATCTCTTAATTGACTGTGTTAATCCAATTTCATCAGAAAATTCCAAATATCCAAATTCTAATTTTTCAATATAATAGAAGAGCTATCAGTTTCGACATGTGTGTTTAGTGGCAATAAATTTCAAATCATGGGTAATTTAGTCATTTGATCTATGATACGTGACTTCTGTTATTACAGCCAACACTTGTTTGTGTAGCTCTTCCTCTTCTTTCGATCCTTTTTCCCATGAGTTCTCTCCAGTCTTCTCAAAGGTGCTTTTACTAGTTAACTGTTAGATCCTCTTACAAATCTTGTTCTTTCCCTATTTGATTTGTATGTATGATGATTTTTGGCATGAAGGAGAATTTATAGGGTAGAAAGGAGAGACAACTTGGAGCACTTCATCAGAAACAAAGGTAAATTTTCTCTAACTTTTTGTTTTCTTCATGTTCTGCGTCTCTTCATACTTTTTTTTCATCTCAAATTTTGCCCTTACCTCTGTTTAATTCTGATCGTGGAATTCATGTATCTCTGTTGATTCAGCAATTTAATATGGTCAAAATCTCTCGGTTGACTGTGTTACTCCAATTTCATCATAAAATTTCAAGTATCCAAATTCGAATTTTCTATATAATAGAAGAGCTACCAGTTTCGACATGTGTGCTTAGTGGTAATAAATATAAAATCATGGGCAATTTAGTCATTTGATATATTGAGATATACGTGGCTTCTGTTCCTACAACCAACGCTTGTTGTGTAGCTCTTCCTCTTCTTTCGATCTTTTTTCCATGAGTTCACTCCAGTCTTCTCAAAGGTGCTTTTCCCACTTCTCTGTTAGCTCCTCTTCCAAATCTTGTTCTTCCCCTCTTTGTATGTCCGATGATTTTAAACATGAAGGAGAATTTATAGGGAAGGAAGGAGAGAAAACTTGGAGCTCTTTATAAAAAAAGAACAAACTTTCTCTATCTCTTTGTTTCCTTCATGTTCTGCTTCTCTTCTACCTTTTCTTCATCTCAAGTTTTGCCTTTCTCTCTGTTTAATTCTGATCGCGGAATGCGTGTATCTCTGTTGATTCAACAGATTTAGCGTGGTCGGAATCTATTAGATGACCGTGTTATTCCAATTTCATTAGAAAATTTCAAATATCCAAATTCTATTTTTTCTATATAATAGAAGAGCTACCAATTTTGACATGCGTGCTTAGTGACAATAAATTTCAAATCATGAGTAATTTAGTCATTTGATCTATCAGGAAATACGCGGCTTCTGTTCCTACAGCCAACGCTTGTTTGTGTAGTTCTTCCTCCTTTCGATCTTTTTCCCATGAGTTCTCTCCAGTCTTCTCAAAGGTGCTTTTACCAGTTAACCGTTAGATCCTCTTACAAATCTTGTTCTTTCCCTATTGATTTGTATGTATGGTGATTTTTGGGATGAAGGAGAATTTATAGGGTAGAAAGGAGAGACAACTTGGAGCACTTCATCAGAAACAAAGGTAAATTTTCTCTAACTCTTTGTTTTCTTCATGTTTTGCGTCTCTTCATAATTTTTTTTCATCTAAAATTTTTCCCTTATCTCTGTTTAAATCTAATCGTAGGATTCATGTATCTCTGTTGATTCAGCAATTTAATGTGGTCGAAATCTCTCGGTTGACCGTGTTACTCCAATTTCATCATAAAATTTTAAGTATCCAAATTTGAATTTTTCTATATAATAGAAGAGCTACCAGTTTCGACATGCGTGCTTAGTGGTAATAAATTTAAAACTATGGATAATTTAGTCATTTGATCTATTGGTAGATACGTGGTTTTCGTTCCTACAGCCAACACTTGTTTTTGTAGCTCTTCCTGTTCTTTCGATCCTTTTTCCATGAGTTCTCTCCAATCTCTGAAAGGTGCTTTTTCCAGTTCTCCGTTAGCTCTTCTTCCAAATCTTGTTATTTCCCTCTTTGTATGTCTGATGATTTTAAAAATGAAGGAGAATTTATAGGAAAGGAAGGAGAGAAAACTTGGAGCTCTTTATCAAAAACAAAGATAAACTTTCTCTATCGCTTTGTTTCCTTCATGTTCTGCTTCTCTTCTACCTTTTTTTCATCTCAAGTTTTCCCTTCTCTCTGTTTAATTCTGATCGCGAAATGCATGTATCTCTGTTGATTCAGCAGATTTAGCATGGTCGGAATCTCTTGGTTGACCGTGTTACTCCAATTTCATCAGAAAATTCCAAATATCCAAATTCTAATTTTTCTATATAATAGAAGAGCTACCAATTTTGACATGCGTGCTTAGTGGAAATAAATTTCAAATCATGAGTAATTTAGTCATTTGATCTATCAGGAAATACGCGGCTTCTATTCCTACAACCAACGTTTTTTTGTGTAGCTCTTCCTCTTCTTTCGATCATTTTCCCATGAGTTCTCTCCAGTCTTCTCAAAGCTGCTTTTACCAGTTCACTGTTAGATCCTCTTACAAATCTGTTCTTTCCCTCTTGATTTTTGTTTATGATGATTTTTGGCATGAAGGAGAATTTATAGGGTAGAAAGGAGAGACAACTTGGAGCACTTCATCAAAAACAAAGGTAAATTTTCTCTAACTCTTTGTTTTCTTCATGTTCTACGTCTCTTCTTACTTTTTTCTCATCTCAAAATTTTCCCTAATCTCTGTTTAATTCTGATCGTGGAATTCATGTAGGCTCTGTTGATTCAACAATTTAATATGGTCGGAATCTCTCGGTTGACTGTGTTACTCCAATTTCATCATAAAATTTCAAGTATCCAAATTCAAAATTTTCTATATAATAGAAGAGCTACCAGTTTCGACATGCGTGCTTAGTGGTAATAAATTTAAAATCATGGATAATTTAGTCATTTGATCTGTTGAGAGATACGTGGCTTCTGTTCCTACAACCAACGTTTGTTTGTGTAACTCTTCCTCTTCTTTCGATCCTTTTTCCATGAGTTCTCTCCAGTCTTCTGAAAGGTGCTTTTCCTAGTTCTCTGTTAGCTCATCTTTCAAATCCTGTTCTTTCCCTCTTGATTTGTATGTCTGATGATTTTTGGCATGAAGGAGAATTTATAGGGTATTGAGGAGAGACAACTTGGAGCTCTTTATCAGAAACAAAGATAATTTTTCTCTGTCTTTTTGTTTCCTTCATGTTCTGCGTCTCTTCTTCCTTTTTTTTCACCTCAAGTTTCCCTTCTCTTTGTTTAATTCTGATCGCGGAATGCATGTATCTCTGTTGATTCAACAGATTTAGCGTGGTCGGAATCTCTTGGTTGACCGTGTTACTCCAATTTCATCAGAAAATTCCAAATACCCAGATTCTAATTTTTCTATATAATAGAAGAGCTACCAATTTTGACATGCGTGCTTAGTGGCAATACATTTCAAATCATAATTTAGTCGTTTGATCTATCAAGAACTACGTGGATTCTGTTCCTACAACCACCGCTTGATTGTGCAGCTCTTCCTCTTCAATCAATCTTTTTCCCATTTGTTCTCTCCAGTCTTTTCAAAGGTACTTTTCTTAGTTCACTCTAAGCTCCTCTTCCAAATCTTGTTCTTTCCCTCTTAATTTATATGTATGATGATTTTTGGCATGAAGGAGAAGTGTTTAGGGCATAAAGGAGAGACAACTTGGAGCTCTTCATTAGAAACAAAGGTAAATTTTCTCTATCTCTTTGTTTCCTTCAAGTTCTGCGTCTCTTCTTCCGTTTTTTTATCTCAAGTATTGCGCTTCTCTATATTTAGTTCTGATCCTGGAATGCATGTATCTTTGTTGATTCGGAAAATTTAACGTGGTCAGAATTTCTTGGTTGACTGTGTTACTCCAATTTCATTAGAAAATTCCAATTATCAAAATTCTAGTTATTCTATATAATAGAAGAGCTACCCATTTCGATATATGTGCTTAGTGGTAATAAATTTCTTATCATGGGTAATGTAGTCATTTGATCAATCAGGAGATACGTGGCTTCTGTTCCTACAACTACAACTTGATTGTGTAGTTTTTCTTCTTCTTTCAATCCTTTTCCCATGAGTTATCTCCAGTCTTTCAAAGGTACTTTTTCCCCTTCACTGTTAACTCCTCTTCCAAATCTTGTTCTTTCCCTCTTGATTTGTATTTGTATGTATGATGATTTTTGGCATGAAGGTGAATTTATAGGGTTGAAAGGAGAGACAACTTGGAGCTTTTCATCCGAAACAAAGGTAAATTTTCTCGAAGTGGTATTAGGAAAAAGTGATGAAAGAATTTTTCTTCCGCTAAATAAAGAGGTGTATTCTTTTGGTTGCTTGTTTGAATTCTGTGTAACTTTAAGCCAATACAATTATCCAAGATTGCTTTGGAAAATAAGTTTTCATTGTGCTTACATTAAGCTCCTGAATTATTAGAATATAGTTGAGATTCTATGCACTGATGCAACTTGAACTTGCAAGTGCTTCAAATTGATGTGCATTCTAACATGTATGAAAGATTATATTGTCTCTTCTCTAACTGCTTCTATTAAGAGGGGTTTTACGTTGTGTGTCTGAATTATTTACTAGATGTATTTCAAAGGTTTTTGTAGAAAAGCATTTTCAGTGCAAACAACTAACTAAATTTTTTTCAAAATATGCCAAGGACTTTAATTACACTTACTATAAATTTATATTAAAATAAAAGACCAACAACAAATGCAGAAATTGTGAAATCTCCACCAAAAAATATAAAAAAAGAACGGGGAAGGTTAAAATAGGGAATAAAGACATCTGAGGGAGATCAAAAGTTATAGGCTATCGCAAAGAGAGAAACCTCAGAATGAAAAAATTATTGTTGTTTATGTTAGTAAACTGTATTTGTAAAATAATTCTGGAGATAATAAAAAAAAAATTCAAATAGAAATGTAAACAAAATAAAAAACCAATTCGAGCCCACTGAATTCACAGTGTTTCCTTAAGGAATTTAATCCGCTCATAGTACCCAAGGTTATAGATTATTTCCTCCCAGGATAGAACGAATTACACACCGGTGTAGTGGTACTTCAAACACCAGTGTTTCAGCGAACACAAAGTTCGGTAGCAAATCACACTTACTATTGCTTTCTTTGAAGTTAAAATATGCAGAAGAAGTGAAGAGAACTCAGAAATTCGTATGGAAAATCTGTGAGAATGGACTTGTATTTATAGCCAAAGTTATGCTGAAATCTGAAGAGGTGAAACTCTTCAGAATGGCTGTTTTTGCAAAACGGTCATAGCATAAATGCCATAATAAACAGGGAAAATTGAAGAGGGTAGTTAATTTTTCTGTTACAAAAACAAAAAACTGAAAATTGGATAATTGAATTGGATTTAATATTAATATTTATTTTAATATTAATATTTTGTTATTAAAACAAATATTTAATAATATTTCTATTAATATTTACTATTAACAAATAAATTTAGTCCAAAAATTAATCAATCGATCGACCATTTGACCAAATCCGAATCCGAATCCGAAGCCGAAGTCGAAGTCGAGCCGAGTCGAGCGAGCGAGCGACGACGACGGCGCGAGGCTTGCCTTCTTCTCAACTCTTTATGAGCTACAAGAAGAGCAATTGTTTATATATCCATCAAAAACCTTTTTCTCTTCCCATATGGGACAATCAAGGAGGGAAACTCAAATATTACTCAAATATTTCATTTTCCCCTCTATTTATCATTCACCCTTTTTTAAGCATTAATAGCTTAAAAAAACCCAACAATCCCCCACATGAATGGGGAATGGCTATATCACGGAAGTATGCATGAAAAACTTTGTGATTCATAAGCAAGGTTTAATTGCATCTGGATAAGTAGGTTACCCTTTGAACTCTTCGTAGTGAACTTATGTCGGATATACTCGGTCAATCGGTAGATTTGATATCTTTGAACCGTCGAACTTGGATGTATACCTAAACAACCATAAGTCATGCAATCAACTCTTAACCGTCTTTGGTTCTCATTGTTGTGTTCGTCTCATCCATGAATACCGTCTGGTTTCATAAGTGCATAGAGAACTGGCCTTGCGAAATTCTCCTTGAAGCGGCTAACACTTCACACTTACATAGGTGATTCCTAAATGTGTCATCCCGTAAATACACTATTTGATATACCCTGTATCAAATTTAGAAATCATTAAAAAACCTTAATGCTTTATCCTTGGTACTGAACATTGTCTCATCACGAGAATGGACCAAAAGTTTAGTTGACAATGTTGAACCGCCATGAATGAATTTGTTTGATCACCTTGAACCTAGATCTTGGGATCTACAGTCTTCTAGGTAGAGTTACCGCCACTATGACTTGTTCTCGGCCATAGTCCCATTCCCCTTGATGATTTTTCAACTATCTCACTAGTTAGGCCTTTTGTAAGTGGATCCGACACATTATCACTTGACTTTACATAGTCAATCGTGATAATTCCTCTAGACATTAATTGCCTAACGGTTTTATGTTTTCTTCGTATATGACGAGATTTACCGTTATACATAACGCTCCTAGCCCTTCCAATTACCTCTTGACTAGCACAATGTATGCATATTGGTGCCAACGGTTTGGGAAAAAATGGAATTTCTTCCAAAAAATTTTGGAGCCATTTAGCTTCTTCAACGGCTTTATCTAAGGCTATGAACTCAGCCTCCATTGTAGAGCGGGTGATAATAGGCTGAATTCACATAGTTTAGCGTATAATTATACTCTAACTTAATGATGCTTCACGGTCTTAAGTGTGTTACATGATGATAAATTGGCTCTAATGGTAATTTTTGTGTTTCACAGGATTACAATAAGCTATTGAGGACTTATGACGGTGATCCGAGCGAATTTGAAGAATAACAGGCCATGGGGTAATTTCGAGGTGATTTGAAGGCTGGAGATTTAGCGAGGCAGTAGGAAACACCATTAGCGCTGGCTGTAGCATGACCTTAGCGCCCCCCCCCCTAGTCCAGCTTCCGTAGGCAGACAGAAACCCCATTAGCGGGGGCATTAACGCGAGATTAGCGCGCCCGCGCTAGTCCAGACGGGAAAAATACTTCGAAAGGGTACTTTTGGAACTTCGGGGCCAATCCACTTAACCTATAAAAGGTTCAATTCGCCCAAAGGAGTAGAGAGTCCAGGTTTAGAGTTTAGAACAAGAAAATCAAGGGCAAGAGGCAAGGAGGGCAAGAGGGCATCAATCCATATCTCCTTCTCTTGTGATTTTTATCATTGTTCATGAATTCTTTTGTAGTTTTCATTATTGTTATGAGTAGCTAACTTTTCTAATCTAAGGTTTTGGTGGAACCCGTTGGGGGATGACTTTATTGTGATATTAATATAGTTTTGGTTGGTTGTTAATCTCTATTTCTTCAACTACGTTCTTATTGTAGTTGATTGAAGGACCCTCAATAGTTGTGCCTATTTATTATGAATCTACTTGAGAGAGAGTGCATATTTAGGTAGTTGCTTGAACAACATCACTCCCGGAGTATAGGCGAGAGTCATAACCTAGGGTTTAGAGGTTGGATTAGAGATAAAGATACCTCGGGTGCAATATAAAGTGAATTGTAATGCAATCTAGCTAGCGTAACTTGAGAGAGTGCGTCTAGTAAATTATCATAATTACTTGAGAGGGATTTATGGTAGCTGGAGTGTTCATGATTGATAGAGACAAATTTTGGCACCGTTGCCGGGGAATAAACGGTGTTATCAATTACAGTTTGAAGAAATACGAAATTCTAAAGTATAGTCAATTTTCTTCAAATTTTCATCTATACATTGAAATTTTAACGTTTGCTAACTCAGTTGTACATGTGCATGCCTAGAAACTCATCGAGAACTGGTGAAGTATTTGAAGCCTTATCAGACCCCGAGAAAGTTTTCAAGGCCTTGAACCGGGCCAACCGGAAAAGCAGACAACAACCATCAATTGAACAACTTGAACCTGACATGGAAAATCTAAACAACAGGAACAACAATGGGGACGACGTGGTAGACCCAGTTGCGCAGATAGTGGAACCTCTTGTGCCAGAGACTCCTTTATATGACTGGGAAAAACCCACGGTGGATAATTTGGCCACTGCGATACTACTCCCTTAGATACAGGCTGAGTCCTTTCAGATTACAAATAATATGCTGCACTTGCGGCAGAACAAGGGACTATTTTCAGGGTCATACATTGAGGACCCCCAACAACATTTGAAGAATTTCCTGTCGATTGCAAGACTCAGAGGCAGCCAAACGTCACTCAGGAAGCGATAAAACTGTTGTTGTTTCCATTCTCAGTGACAGGAGCAGCCCAGACTTGGCTAAACTCGATCCCCATTAATTCCATTACCACATGGGAGGAGTTAGTTAAGCAGTTCGTGAACAAATTCCATCCACCCAACAAGACAGCTCAACAAATTGATGAAATCTTGAGATTTAGACAGAAGCCAGCTGAAACATTGCAGGAAACATGAGAACGATTTAAAGGAATGTTGGTTATATGTCTGCACCATGGTATCCCAGAGCAGATGTTGGGGAAGTGTTTTTATATGGGTCTGGCGGATACTGTAAAGGCAAATGTAGATGATTCAGCTGGTGGATCATTCTTGTAGTTCGGGGTGGACAACCAAAAATGCGCCAATTACTCATGTAGTTCACTCAGTGCCCTTCGACCCATCCAATACTCTTGCTGAGAATGTATCCACCTTGATAACACAGATAAGCATACTAAATAAAAAGGTGGAGGAATCAGGGCAAAAGCAGCAGGTACATATCGTGGATACAACCAATGGGGGCTTATGCACATCTTGCATTAGTCAACCAATTGGTAATCAGTGGAATGCAGAGTGTGATAACCTTCCTTACCCAAAAACATGAATTATGTGTCAAATTATGAAGGCCAAAGACAGGGGGACAGAACTAGGGTCAGCAAGTTCAACCGTATAGACCACCTCACCAGCAACAGAACAATGGAGACATGGGTTCCACGAGACCTCATGGTAATGTGGCACCTTATAAGAGCCCACAAGGTTATAACAATCAAAATCAGCAGCAAGCATACCACCCTCCTCAGCAACAACATGGGGGGGAGGCAAGAAGATGGGTTTTCCAGGCTTGAAGCGATGATGCAACAAGTGATTGGGTCGACTGCCAAAATGAGTGAGAGGGTAGATGCACATGATGCAGCTATTAAAAATATTGAAGTACAGTTGGGCCAGATATCTATGTCAGTGAACAATCGTCCTGTTGGGACTTTACCTGCAGATACTCAGGTGAATCCTAAGGACTATGGCCCAAAGCAGATGATGGAAATGAGTCTCCGCAATGGCAAGGACTTAAACTTGGAATAAGAGTTGGCTCGTGAAAGCATGCAGGCAGAGACACTAGTACTAGTGCCAATCGAAATTGATGATTCCACAAACTTGACCAAGGTAACAGTGCAAACTACTGAAGGATAACCTAGTAGGCAGAGTGAGGCTGAAAAGGAAGTGTAAATAACCCCAGAACCAGTAGTTGAGGTGGTAGTTGATAAAGAAAAATCCCAAATCACTGGGAAGAAGAAACCGCCAGCCCCATTCCCTCAAAGGCTGGCCAATACCAAAAGGATGAGCAGTACAAAAAGTTCTTGGATATGCTGAAGCAGATACATGTAAACATTCCTCTGATTGATGATCTGAAAGAGATGCCTGGGTATGCGCAGATGATGAAGGACTTTATGTCCCGGATGTTTGATTTCCAAGACTTGGCGACTGTGACTTTGACTCAGACTTGCAGTGTTGTGGTAACACGGCCAATATCAGAAAATTTGTCTGATCCAGGGAGTTTTACAATTCCCTGCACCATTGGCAATTTGGCTTTTGCCAAAGCACTGTGTGATTCGGGGGCCAGCATTAATCTAATGCCCCTGGCCATTTATAAGAGAGTGGGTATTGGTAGAGCCAGACCAACTTCCATGTTACTGCAGCTAGCTGATAGGACGGTGAAGAGATCGTCGGGTATTCTGGATGATGTTTTGGTGCAAGTGGGGAAGTTTGTGTTATGGATGATGTTTTGGTGCAAGTGGGGAAGTTTGTGTTCCCTGCTGATTTTGTGATACTAGAATGTCGAGTGGATGAAGAGATTCTCATAATCTCGGGCAGGCCATTTTTGGCCACAGGAAGAGCTCTCATTGATTGTGAGACTGGGGAGCTCAAGATGAGGCTTAATGATGAAGAAATCACATTCAATGTGCAGAAATCCATAAGGCGACCGAGTGAGTTCGCCAACTGCTCTCTAATTGATGTTGTGGATGTGATAGTGGAGGAAGATGATGCGTCCTTAACTATTGAGGACCCCCTTGCTGCATGTTTAATGAATTTAGATGAGGTAAATGAGGAGGAATTGGCAGAGTGGGTGTTAGCACTTGAAGGTAAAGGGTTATGGCCGAGGGATTTCGAGTTTGAACGATTGCACTTAGAGAAAAGAGAGAGCNTAATGGAGTTTATTTCATGTGTAGGTGAATTGGAAATGGAAACGGAGCTAAAGGGATGCAAATACGTCAAAAATACGCAAAAGGAGACGCCCGGGCGATAGCCGGGCGTTTGCCCCATAAGGCCTGGCCCCCCCTGGCGTTAGGAGGGCGTTTACCCCATAAGGCCTGGCCCCCCTGGCGTTAGAGGGGCGTTAGGGCCATAACGCCAGCCCCCGTGGCGTTAGGGGGGCGTTAGAGCCCAAACGCCAGGGGTCCCCAGTTTCGCAATTCCGAGTTTGACGAGTTAAATGTTTCCCGGTTGAAATAGAAGTCTCCTACACGGTTAGG
>ML353595.1:0-148757 GCA_005239505.1 Nicotiana paniculata | reverse complement strand
TCCTATATTACTTGTCGACCACGTACACTTGCGTGTGCATTGGGAAATCAACCAACAGTGGACTAGGAGAAGGAGAAGGTGGAGGGCCCTTGGATCTCGTGCGGTATGATGATGATGCCATAATGCACGAACCAGCCTTTGGGGAGGGGGAATAATCAAAAGAAAGAAAACAAAACAAAACAAAAGGTATCCAAGTTAGTGAGGATTATGAGAAAGTATTGCAGTATTTAAACACATAGTGCAGGAATATAAAAGTGTGTCCTAGTTTGGGAGCCTCGTTGTGCCTGATGTAGGCCCAGCGACAAATTGATTTGGAGAACTTAGATGCAAAAATTCCTCATTTCATTCATGCAAAAATAGACGAATCAAAAACGACACTAAAATAATAAGCAAGAAATAAAGTCACTAATGGTCGTTGGACTTATTACATTGATAAAAAGCAAAAAAGGAAATCCTATCCTACTTGGTACCAAAACGACCCTCCCCAGATTCGGCATCCTTTATCCCATCGAACAGGTTCCCAAGCACACGCAGTCCTAGCAGTAGGTATGCTCTGGCTAGATGTCCACCTTCATTCCCCTCAGCTTTCTGACAGTCTTCAACCCTCTTGATGATCTTACCTTCAATATCGACTATGCTTCGCTCCAAGTATTCTAGCTTCTTGTTGGAACGGACGGCCATGTCTTTCCATTCTTTAATCCTTTTGTTGGTTTCATGTATCTCATGGTGATCATTCTCAGACTCGTGAATCCTCTTGCGCAACCGATTATACTTGACATGTGCCTCAGCACTCTCGTCTATGATTATGTGGCCTCGGCTGATACCGGGCCTGATTAACCCATCCAAGTCATCTTCTAACCACCCCGGTAGAAAGGTACACATCTTGCATGGTACCTGTCTGGTCCAGTTGTGTTCTTTTCCACTATTATCTTAGAGTGCCACATGTGTAGGGTTTGGAACTTGTAGGGACTATCATCATCCTAGAAGTCAGCTCGAAAATGGCTCATCTTGTCGACCCTTGGCACAACATGCTTTCTGCCTGCTTGTCTTATGACTCGGAGAGGAACCTAAGGATATATTCCTCCTAGCCCGATTAGCACCGAGTGTGGTGCATCCATATACCTCACAATGAATTCATCTGTTGGGAACCACTCGAACATCCACTGTGCCTACTCCTCAGTTAAGTTATCAAAGAACTCTACCCACTCCTTGGCAGTCTCTGGCTGAGCAAACCTGATCGTGAATGTATGTCAACCCCTTGGGGGAGATGGAAGGCAATGTGACTGTTCCAAGCCCTTCGCATAAATTCTTTGTGGTATTGGCCCTTTTGGAGATGTTCTAAGAGCCACAGTTGTAGTAATAGGTTGCAACCTTTGAAGTGCTTAGCTCCTATTTGACACTGTTCTAAGGCTCGGTAAATGTTCGAGATGATCATAGGGACGATGCTGAAGGCTTGACCGTCAATTACCTCCATCAAAGTCTTGGTTACCATAGCTAACCTAGTGTGAATCCTTTCTTTCTTTGTTGGAAATACGATCAACCCCAGAAAGCAATCAATGAAGACAAATTCGTCATGGTGAGTACGGTACGATTTACTGTGACCGTACCTTTCATATAAGTACACAAAAGGTATGTATGACTATTTCAAACATTTTAACTTGGTGTTGTTCTTCAGACTCGTCATTTTCAAAAAGCCTTTGCCTATGCGGTTCTTAGGCACCAATAACCCTGGGGTTTCCCAGACTGTCCCAGCTAGTCCTCCTATCTCTTCTAGCAGCGGTGTCATCTAAATTTTCCCAAAATGGAAGACGGATCTTTCGCTATGCCAAAATAAGGTGGCAGCCTCCATCAACATGTTGTTGGTATGGATGTCTAGGAGAGACGGTAAATTACCCAGGTATTTCCTGACATGTTTCTTATCGCTCGAGTGAAGATCCTCCCACCAGTTCAGGAGCTTTGGGTGGATATTACTAACCATGCTAAATCTAGGGACTTTGTTCCTCATAGTTATGCAAGACAAACATAGTTAGGCCCTTACCCCCACCAGACTCGACTATTTATATATTTATGATTAGCATACAAGCATTTAGTTCCCCAAATAAATTCACATAACGTGATTATGTCCATTGGGATTATGAAAACCCGGTGGAATTTGGACAAGGTTGTCTTAAAGGGTTATTGTGCGGACAACACATTAACCCGGCTAGGTTTGACCATGATGCATGTACAATATAACAGAGTAAAGTTTCTATAGGTTTTTAGACCGGTACCCTTGAGCGGACAACTCAAGGGGGAAGGCACAGAACTATCGACTGCATCGCTGATCGACTAGTTTTACCGCAAATAAGCCTTTTCGAATTTAGGGGTGATATAAAATAGGAAGAGCGCAACCACTCATCAAGTGTTGCTATAGGATTTGTATTGGCACAAGTGGAGTATGATGTTGAGCATGATTATGTAACAATAAAATGAGCAATAAAGGCATGTTAACATGAATATTCGGGAGATGTTGGTAATTGGTGACTCATATTTGCTTATACGCCAAGCACAAGGGGATTGGGCTACAAAGAATTCCAAGATACTGTCGTATCTGCACTGTCGCACCCCTTTTTTCTTCTCCTTTCGGGCCAGTAGGGTTTTTGACATTATTGGGAAAACTCATTTCCTTTTGGGAAAGGGATATGTAAGGAATTGAAGAGTCGCCACCTAAAAAATTAAGGCGTGTTAAGGCACCTATTAAGGGTCATTTACAATCACAGATTTGGATAACAAGAGATAGGGTAAGGGCTTGAGATTATTCCAATAGGAAGGTGTTAGGCACCCCTCAAAGTCCAGAACTGTGGTTCCCGGCCAAACAAGCTTTGGGAATTTTAAACAAGTAGGCAATTAAGGCATATACGTGAACAAATAAAGGTTTTGAAAAGATTCGCAGTCTAAGCACACATATGTGTCAAAGTTTTAAAAAGATTTAAAGTAAGCACATATACAAGGTTTTGAGAGAGTTGTAATCTAAGTATACATGTATGAGGGATAGGGGTGTGTCACACCTCTTTTTTCCACCACCCCAGATTAATGAAGGGCAATAAGGGAGTTTTTTCCAATTAAAGTGACATTATTCGAATTTTAGATTTATTTTTAGTTTCAGAGTCACCACCCAGATTTTTGACGATGTTCCGGGACACCGTTTGTTTATTAAAAATCCCAAACCGAGGAAATTTAGACTCTGTTTTAAGTCGTCTGCGTACCAGAAATCCGAGTAAGAAATTTTGTTAACCCGGGAGAAGGTGTTAGGCATTCCCGAGTTCCGTGGTTCTAGCACGGTCGCTTTACTATTAATATTTGGCCTAAATTATCTGATTTGTTTTTGGACACATTATAACTACGCCACATGAAATGCACCCGCAATTACAACGTGTGATTTTTATTATAGTTTGAAGTTGAAGACGGGTACATGAGTTGTCGCACCCGAGTGTGGATTACATGATCATGAAGATTTTATAGTGCCTATTTGAGGCAAAGTTTTCTATTTTTTCGAAAGAGAGTTTTATTTTTAAGATCGATTAGGATGTTTATGGATTTATCTTGGACAAGTTATGATGGTGTACACTTGTTGTTTTTGAGCACATGGAAAAACATCACATGAAATGCACCCGTGATTGTTATGTGCATTTTTATGAGTTGTTTAGAGTTAAGGGTCGGGGGCATGAGTTTCCACTCCCAAGTGTATGTTATTGTAGTTTTGCAATAATATCCGATTCTTTGTCAAATTTCAATCTAAAGGGGCATGATTCTATCTATAAGGTATGTGAAGATTGCCTAAAATTAGAACTTAACTAAAGAACAAGATTTTTAAGCTATGGCCATATGTTAAACCATTTTACCATTTAACTCTTTGGCCAATCCTAATTGTGACTAGTTTTGCTATAAGGGACTACTAGTTTAGGAAAACCAAATAAGTCTTAATGATCTTTACCTTTCGGTTTCATAATAATAATAAAAAAACATGGTAATCAAAATACATGTTCATTCATACATACACTTATGAGCACAACACAACAGATTTTCTATTTTTATTCCTTAGGCAGCCTAAACATAAATACAAAATATTTGTTAATTCTGAAATGGGTTGGCAACGTAAAATGATGCTACTTTAATAACTTTTGCAATTTTTCTAACAAAGGATTGAACCACAGGCAATCTTATTAATTTTGAGACAGTGATTCTTATCAATTTTAAACAAACTGATCTCATGTTTCTAAAGGCTTTAAAATTCGCACATGTATACATTGATTTTCGCAGATTTACAAGACCCAAGATAATTTGAAGGTAATCTACTGATTCTATCCATGTTGAGACTATACTGAATTTGAAATAAACATCTTTTCTAATAAAAGTCCAAATGGGGTGTTTTTACATACGTTCTTAATATCATTTGCAGAACAAAAAAAAAATATACACTCGAAAGTTCAGGGACATGAATAAAATTGAAATTAAGCGTACAGTCCACTCTTAAATAACATTACAATGAAAGCTCATGAAAAAACAGGGAGGGGGTTATAACTTGACTGCCACTATACACTTTCCAGAATGAAATAAGCTAAAAATAAGATTCTAACTAACTTGCTGACTCGAAGCTCCCTTGAAGCCTTATGTTCGAGCCTTCTCTTTGTAATCTATGAACACCCCAATTGATTGAGTGTAATGCAACTACTAGGACCAAACTGACCATGGAAAAGTCCATTTTAATTCTGATAATGCTTGTGTTCGAAGCATATTGTCTGGCAGAATTATTTACGCACTTTCTCGGGGGTGAATGTGATCATAGGAGGATCAACTCACCTCTGGACATGTAATTTTTATACTTGGGACCTTTAGTCCATATTAATTCCTTAAAATTATTATTTAGGCGTTTCAAGAGGATAAATTTGATCAGCATAAAGGATTCCAGATTTTCCTCTAGTGAGCCTTTGATTGTCCATTTTTACATCCTTCGAAAGGACAATTCCAGCAAGTTAACTACTGTTTATGCACTGTTATGAGATGAATTTGACTATCAAAGAGTCAAATTCATCTACCTTAGTGTTAACATTAACATAATTCTAAACTATATGGTACTTTAATTATCAAGGCAGTTTTAGGGGATGAATTTGACCATTCAAGGGTTCAAATTCCTTACCCTAATGCCCTTCTTAACTACATCCTTTATACTCTTTTGAGGGGTAAAATTCAGCCAACTAGTGTTTATGCACTACTATGGGGTGAATTTGACTATCAACCAGTCAAACTCATAGTGCTAATACTAACCTATCTAGAGACTTACTTGTTGAATCTCTTTATTTACCAAAGAGACTCAATTGAAAGCATATTTTGTGCACCCTTAGGGAAAGAATCTGATCATAGAAAAGGCCAGATTTAGTCATCCTAGTGCATCTTGTTCTATTATTTGGAAGTATGAATATTAACTAAATGGTCATTAAACAACATAAACCAACCAAAAAGTACCAATATCAAAACAGCATTTGTCACACTCACCGGTTCATTATCATACTAACAAACATCTATAAGACCAGATTTATGTAGATTAAACGAACAACCTTATTTATCAAGAACAACTAGCTTAAGCAATGAGTAAAAGAAGAGAGTTCCAATCCAGCATTTCATTTAGAATAAGAAGGGTTAATACATACCTTTTTAAGAGTAAAACAGCAGAAAATTGGACCAAATAAAGGTCAGATGCTAAAAAACTGGAGATTAACACTGCAACTAACAGGAAACAAGACCAGCAGTAGAGAAGCCCTGAAAATGAGAGCTTAGGAAACTAGAAATTGAAGCAAGACCAGCAAGAAAAACAGATTTCAACCGGATAAACTTTAAACCCCAGAAAAACCAGTCAGCTACCACCCAAGTTCAAGAATACCAAGACTTAAGAAAACTAGATTTTTTCAGATATTTCTATACCTAATCGAGTGTTCTTTCAGTATAGGATTTCTACTGTGCGTGTGTGTGTATATGAAATTTCTGTATCCAGATTTTCAGAAGGGTCCCAGGTTCAAAAAAAGTGTCCAGAATATGTAAAAGGAAAGTCTATTTATAGGGAGCTCAAGCATGGGATATGCTTTTGGCATATTCCTTATCCAAAAAGCTGAAAAATAGTACTAATATTACATAGGGCTGCTGTCAACCTTATCTTTGGGAAAGCTGCCCCTATTCTAGAACATTTTTACTTATTAAAAGACACTTTTATCCTTAAAATTCTGATTTCCTAAACTACATTACCTAATATACCCCCTTGGAGTCCCTAAATTCACCATTGGGTAATCAGGGTTAAACTCACTTGGGTTATTACTTGGACTTTGGTTAGTTAACCCTAGTTAGCTTACTACTTACCTAGGATCATTAGGTATTAACTCTGGTTTAACTTCTTAACTAATTTAGGCCAATTAGCTTAACTCCTTAACCTAAGTTAACTTATTCAATTTGGTTAATTCAACTCGATTACCTAAATGCAGAAACTTGATCAATTATTAAGCTCAGGTTAACTAATTTGTTTTAGCTAATTAATCCTAACTAGTTATCCTGGAATGGTTTTAGAACTTAGTTAGTTGTTTAAGAGACTATTATACTAGGTTATTAAACAAGTGATTATGGGAAATTATTGTTAACAAAATTAGTCTTGATAAGTCTAGGTTAAATCATGACCAAACATTGTTTTAGAACTGAGTTTTAGCCTAATTGGTTGATTGGTTTTCTAATTATTTACTGATTTCAACTTGTTTAGGATTTTGGTTGATTAATGAGAGTTAACTAAGTTGTTAGACTTAGTCAGTTTTCTTGTATTAAAGTCTGTTTAAGCTTCACTTGAGCCTAGGGGGAATTAGTTTGTTTAAGTTACTTGAATATGCCAATCTAACCTAAGAGTTGAAATTTAAACTATGATTAATTGGAAGTTAACATCTAATTGAGACTAATAACATAGGCAGCAAAATCAAGGCTAAATCAAACGACGGCCTCAAACAAAACACGAGCAAAACAACTAATAGAGGCTATTTTACTTACAAGCATTTCAACATATGAATTCAGGGATTTAATCAATCAGTTTTTCATGCTCGTTTATTGACAGAATTCAACAACATAAAGATGTCCGGAAATTAGCAGAGAAAGGAAACTAAACAAAAAACCTAATGCTAATCTTGGTCATACAAATTACTCAACTTGAACACTTAAATCATACAAAATTGTGATAAAAACCTAAGCTAAATGCATTTGGAACTTTAAACTAAAAAAGAAAATATGAACAGGTAAAACAAAACAAAAATCAGAAATAGTGATGTAATAAAGGAAAACAGTGAGTAAACTACAGCCTATTCGTGCTATCAATCAAGAAACACATAGAAAGGAGGTGGGGGATACCCGTTTGATGGGTTTGGATGAACTACGATGACTAGCCAGAGTTTGGCTGGACTACGACGACCTCCAAAAGTGACCCTTACTCACATGAATCGACGACTCTCATCGTGAACCATCGACTCAGGTAAGTTTTAGTCACAAAGTCGCTTGGGATCATCTTCAGCATGTTCTAGTGTTTTGACTGTTTCTTAGATCCAAAATTACTCTTAACTGGATGGTTATTTGGGGAAATTGATAGTGGGAGGTGATTAAGGGAAGGGTGAGGATCATCTGGTGAGAATTTGGGGTTGATTGGAGAAGCTCCGCCGTCGGAGGCGATTTCCGGTCGACGGAGTATAGCGGCTAGGGTTTGGTCTCTTAGAGAAGATAGAGACAATAGGGAAAGGGGGGTGTAAGGCTTCGAAGTGAAATGCGGTTTTGGGGGGGGGGGTGTTCTTGGAACAATTATATACTGGGAAATTAGGGAGTTCCCAGCCGCTAGATCAAAAGAGATGAACGACTGGGATTTGTTATAATCCAAACGTGGTCATTTTGGATCAGGGGCTGGCCGGGTGGGCTATGGGATTTTGGCTGGGTCGTTTGAGTGTATAGAGATAGGGATTGGGCCTGGGTATTTCTTGGCCCAGGTCCGATTTTAGCTCTCTTAAACTAGTTAATCTAACTAAGTTCAAGTCTAACTTAATCCAAAAATGTAGTAATTAATTTTAAACCGTATTTTTCATCTATTTACTGATTAATCAAGAATAAAACGGCCAATTTTATATTCCTAATTAAATCTATGATTTATCGAATAAAAAATGATTAATTTTTAATAATTAGCTATTAAAACTACATTACATTAAATAACCATCATTCATCTATTATTTAGTTAATTATAATTTTATAATTCCTTGATAATAGTGATGCAATTTTTAATAATTTTAAAAGATGAATTATGCAAAAAATATGAATCTTTCACCATTTAATCACTGAAAATCAACAAAAATTCATAAAATCAATTCATTTATTGAGATTTTATAGGACGATATGGAGAGTAAAAATCACATGCTCACATCTTCCCCTCTTCGCTTGGAAACACGAAGAGTTTTCGGGCAAAGACAAAGTGAGCAGCAATAAACGACTTTTACTTATTCATATGTTCCATTGTGAAGCGTTTTAGAAAGGTTTGACCGAACCCCGCTTCAAAGGTTGCCTACATATCCTTGGCTATAAAGGAATCATGCCAGTGTAGTTCTGGAGGTTTTGGTAGCTGGGACTACCGAGTAACTCTGGTCTCACTGCGGTTGCTGCTACTGATCTCCTTATTACACCCAAGTACAAAATGAAGGACTAACTAAATATCAGCTACTAATTTACAAGATTCCTGTCTAGGACTTGGTCTTGAGTCTTGATCTTTTGCTGACTCTGACCTGGATCCTGATGCTTGTTAGTCGCAGGTGCTGGTTTTGTCTTATCGTTCCTCGGATCAAAGCGGGATATAGTGGACGGATGACTTCAATCTCGTCCTGAATAGTCCATATCTTCCCCGTTTGTGCACTTTTGGATTCATTCTTCTCTTTCCTCTTTTTGTTTTGTTATTTTAGATCGAAACTTCTTCTTTTGGTCGTCTCGAGTTCCAATGTTCTATAAACGTAATCTGCACATAATTAAAACAAACGAAATTTTCTGCCCCAGTTTTCACTAGGAAAATTTTGTGAGTTATTGTAATAAAATCTATGCTACTTTATTATTGAAAGCAATAAAAAGCCGGGTATTGTGTACCCGGAGTGAAAGCAAAATAGGGGGTGGATACCCTATGCCTAAAAGATGAAATCAACTAGGGATTCGAGACCCTGTGTTGGAAAAGATCGACAGGTTATGTTGTCATCAAGAAGAGATCACCAGGTTATGCTGGTGTCTTGAAAGGTCAACAGGCTGTGATGTTGCCTGAGAAAGGAGATCACTAGGTTATGCCAGTGTCTGGAAATGATCAACGGGTTATGCCGTTGTACGGAAAAGATCACCAGGCTATGCTGGTGTCTGGAAAGGTCAACAGGTTATGCTGTTGCCTGAAAAAGGAGATCACTGGGTTATGCCAACATCTGGAAAAGATCAACAGGTTATGCCGTTGTCAGAAAAATATCACTAGGTTATGCTGGTGTCTGGAAAGTTCAACAGGTTATGCTGTTGCCTGGGGAAAAGAGATCACTGGGTTATGCCAGTGTCTGGAGAAGAAAATATCACCAGGTTATGCTAGTGTCTGGAAAGGTCAACAGGTTATGTTGCTGCCTAGAAGAAGAGATCACTGGGTTATGCCAGTGTTTGAAATGATCAACAGGTTATGCCGGTGTCTGGAGAGGTCAATAGGTTATGCTGTTGCCTGAAAGAAGAGATCACTGGGTTACGCTAGTGTCTGGAAATGATCAACAGGTTATGCTATTGCCAGGAAGATCACCAGGTTATGTCGGTGTCTGGAGAGGTCAACAGGTTATGTTGTTGCCTGAAAAAGAGATCACTGGGCTATGCCAGTGTCTCAAGGTGATCAACATGTTATGTTGTTGTCAGAAAAAGATCACCGGGTTATGCTGGTGTCTGGAAAGGTCAACAGGTTATGCTGTTGCCTTGAGAAAACAGATCACTGGGTTATGCCAGTGTCTGGAGAAGAAAAGATCACCAGGTTATGCTTGTGTCTGGAAAGGTCAACAGGTTATGTTGTTGCCTGGAAGAAGAGATCACTGGGTTATGCTAGTATCTGGAAATGATCAACAGGTTATGTTGTTGTCAGGAAGATCACTAGGTTATGCCGGTGTCTGGAGAGGTCAACAGGTTATGCCGTTGCCTGAAAAAGAGATCACTGGGTTATGCCATTGTCTGAAGATGATCAACAGGTTATGCTGTTGTCAAGAAAAGGAAGGATCACTAGGTTATGCTCGCGTCTGGGAAGGTCAACAGGTTATGTTGTTGCCTAGAAGAAGAGATCACTGGGTTATGCCAGTGTCTGGAGAAGAAAAGATCACCAGGTTATGCAGTGTTTGCTTGGGAGTGGGACCCTATGTTGGCATCAACGGAGGACTGGGATATCCTTGGTTGGAAAATGTTTTGCTAGGGATTGAGGACCCTATGCTACTTTAGGGTTGCTTCATTTCTTCTTTTCTTTTTCTTTTCTTTTACTCTTTCTATTTTTTATTTTTATTTTATCTTATTTATTCTCTTTTCATGCAGCGGGAAAGGATTCTTAGGAGGAAACTTCCCTTTTTTGGAGTCAATGCTGCAGAGCTCCTTCTAGCCCTTGCATAATTTTTTTTTGGTTGCACCTGCTTGTTGCACGGTTGCTTTTGAGTTTCACCTGTTTCAGATTTTCAAACAAAGAACAATTCGTTAGTTTGAAACGGTGGTTGATTTTGCGGCCTTTATTTTCAACTGCTTGACCTCAGTTCTTTTGATGAAGATCTCAACCACTTGCTTGCTGGGGATTGCGTTCCATCTCTAATTCCGGGGACCTTGGCTTTCCAGATTTTACCATGGCTATCGGTCGCGTGGGACCCGACATTTTAATTTATTTTGCCTCTGTAGGCGTTTCACTTACTTTTTCTTTTGGATTTCCAGAGTATCGGGGGGGGGGGGGGGGGGGTGTTTTGGCCCCTCAAATTTTGCTGCGACGGTTAGTTGTGTGGGACTTAACCTGTCCAACTTTATTTTGCCTTTATTGGCCTTTCATTTATGACTTTTCTTCCATTTATAACTTTAGGGAATTTGGAATATTTCAGCTTTTCAAACCTTGCCAAGATGGTTAGCCACGCGGGGCTCAACCTTTTAACTTCATTCGCCTTTATAGGCACTTCAATTTTATTTTCTCCTTTCAGGGTTTTGAGTTTGAAACATCGGCCGCTACCGTCGGTCGAGATCGACTCGATGCCTCTGACGAGGGTGGGTGCTTTTGCATTTTGACCGTGCCGAATGAGAGCCCTAAAAATCAGTCTTGCCATCCTTTCTTTGCCTTAATTTCGGGACACTGTTAGACCTAAAGGGGTTCAAAAAACAAGAGGTGTCCCTTTGGGGGAAGGGAAGGAAGGACTTATCTGGAGTTCATGCGGACTTTAATGAACACGACATGCCTTTTGGACTGGATGCCTGATCTGTGTAGACCATCTGACTCTCAGAAATTCATCACAACTAACACCTCGAGATTGAAAAACCTTTCCCCTGACTGCATCCGTGTCAGTGACCCATTATCCTTTTCTATCAGTGGCGCCCTTTGTGGGTTTTCACAAACTAACCTCTCTCATTTCTCTTCTCACTATCGTCTTGTAGTGCTCTTTGCAAGTTTTCACCAATGAGACTCTCATTTTTAATTTCTCTGCTTACTGTCGCCTTACAGTGCCTGTGTGGGTTTTCACCAATAAGGCTCTCTTATTTTAATTTCTCTCATTTGCTTGTATTTGGTCCAAACAAACTGTATCCTCTAATTTTGGACATCTTTGCCGATTGATTGGAAAGACTTGAACAGGGTTTTTGGTGAAAAATATTTGTGTTGAATTACAACTTTGGAACCTTTAAGCAGACACATTGCCGAATCTTAACACTTGTCTAGCTTAAAATCTTCGGGAAAATGTGGAATTTTATTTTGGTGTGACTGAACCCTTGGAAGAGGCTACCTACGTATCCTTTCAGAATCAAGTCGAACGCAATTCAGGAAATTTTTGTTTTTTTTGTTTTTGTTTTGGTTTTTGTTTTGTTTTTCCCCTGTTTTGTTGTTGTTTTCTTTTTTCGCTTTTCTTTTCTCCCTTTTTTTGTCTTTTTTTTTTGTTTTCCAATAACACTTTCTTGTTCCAAAGAGGGTAATCAAAGAAGAGTAACTGGCTCAAAGGGTTGGCAAAAGGGTTAATGGTGTTTGGGTGGAGAGAATGAAAGCCTTCGTCATCCCAACCGGAGAACATTTGAAAATATATTGAGGATCAAGCATAGTACCTTTTGACGGCATCCGCGTTGACAGCCGTTTCGGGGTCATTTCCTTCAATGTCCACCAAGTATAAAGCTCATTTTGGTAGAAAATTCCTTATGATGTATGGACCTTTCCAGTTTGGGGCAAATTTTCCTTTCGCTTCTTCGTGGTGCGGGAGGATACGTCTTAAAACGAGTTTCCCCAATTCGAAGTTCCTAGGTCGCACTTTCTTGTTGTAAGCGCGGGCCATTCTTTGCTAGTATAATTGTCCGTGGCACACTACGCCCATTCTTTTCTCATCAATCAAAGTTAATTGCTCCAGCTGGGTCTTGACCCACTCATTGTCCTCAATTTCTGCTTCGACAATAATCTGAAGGGATGGAATTTTGACTTTTGCGGGTATTACGGCTTCAGTGCCGTAAACCAATAGGTAAGGGGTAGCTCCAACCGATGTGTGCACGGTCGCGCGATATCCCAACAATGCAAAAGGCAGCTTTTCATGTCATTTCCTGGATGTTTGAATCATTTTCCTGAGAATTTTCTTGATGTTTTTGTTTGCTGCTTCAATGACGCCATTGGATTTGGGCCGGTAAGGGGTCGAGTTGCGGTGTGTTATCTGAAACTTTTCACATACCTCCATCATCAAGTTACTGTTTAGATTTGCGGCATTGTCGGTAATGATTAGTTTTGGGATACCAAAATGACAGACGATGTGCGCACGTGATTTTTACCTATCGTATAATCCTACAAAATCTTAATTAATTAATTAATTTCCTAATTTTGTTGGATTTTAATGCTATTTACGAATTTATTTTTTTACATTGCGTAGCCATAATCCGTCATTTAAATCCATAAATAGTTTATAATGACATGAGTAAGCATGTAATCTTGGTTATCAGGTTATCATTTAAATAAATATATTTAGGCAAATTGTGTTTAGAATTAATTACTACATTTTTATTGGATGTTAACATAACTAGAGTTAATTAACTAGATGTAAAATAGGAAAAATTCGGACCTGGGCTAGAATTACCTAGGCCAAATCCCTAACTGTACACGACCCAGCAACCCAGCCCAATACCCGTTTTTCAGAAAGAAAAAAAAACAAAAAGGGGGGACTTCAGTAGAAGTGCTGAAGTTATTAGTTCATTTGTGAAAACTTTAGCTGATGTGTTGTAGTTATTTAGTTTAATTGTAAAAACTTCAGCCGAAGTGCTGAAGTTATTTAGTTTAAATTTTGAAAACTTCAGCAGAAGTGCTGAAGTTATTTAGTTCAATTGCAAAAACTTCAGCACCCAATATGCTGAAGTTATTAGTTCATGTGTGAAAACTTCAGCAGAAGTGCTGAAGTTATTAGTTCATTTGTGAAAATTTTAGCAGATGTGCTGAAGTTATTTAGTTTAATTGTAAAACCTCTGCAGAAGTGCTGAAGTTATTTAGTTCAACTGCAAAAACTTCAGCACCCAATATGCTGAAGTTATTAATTCATGTGTGAAAACATCAGCAGAACTGCTGAAGTTATTAGTTCATGGGTGAAAACTTCAGCAGAAGTGCTGAAGTTATTAGTTCATTTGTGAAAACTTCAGAAAAAGTGTTGAAGTCATTAGTTCATTCGTGAAAACTTCAGCAGAAGTGCTGAAGTTATTAATTCATTTGTGAAAACTTCAGCAGTAGTGCTGAAGTTATTTAGTTTAAATTTCAAAACTTTAGCACCAGTGCTAAAGTTATTTAATTCAATTGTAAAAACTTCAGCACCCAATATGCTGAAGTTATTTAGTTCATTTGTAAGACTTCATCACCCAACATGCTGAAGTTAGTTAGTTCATTTTTAAAGACTTCAGCACCCAATATGCTGAAGTTATTTAGTTCATTTGTAAGACTTCATCACCCAACATGCTGAAGTTAGTTAGTTCATTTTTAAAGACTTCAGCACCCAATATGCTGAAGTTTGGCCAGCCCCATACACTACCCAAACGACCCCGTTTTTTAGAGTGTCAATCTCAGCCGTTGATCTTTCCAGATCCAACGGCTGAGAACTATCCATTCCCTAAGTATATGTATGTCCTAACAACACCTCCACCCCCTCATTTCACCAAAGTCTAACACCGCCATACCCCTTATCTCTCTCGTCTCTCTCACCCCGTGTTAACTCCGCCAGCCGGAAATTGCCTCCAGCGGTATAGCTTCTCCAATCGACCCCAACTTTTAACCAGGCGATCACCATCGTCTCCTCTATCACCTCTCGTTGCTAGTTTTCCCAAAAACCCAATCGATTTGCGTCAATTCAGATCTAAGAATCTAAAAACCCCAAAATTACTCCCCGGCAGATTCAAAGACAATTAATGGCTCAGACCTTCATGGGTCGATTGCTCTTAACTAGAGCAATTGATTCATGAGGGCTTGATTCATTTTCAAACCCTACTGGAGTCTGTCCAAAGTCCAGCAGCCTTCAACTTTTCCGGCCAAGTCCTCAAACGGGTATCCCCTCCCCCATTTTCTATGTGTTTTGTACTTTCTGATCAATGATGTCAAATAGGCCGTTAGTTTAATTTCTGTAAAAATCATCATGAATATGTCTAAATTCATATATGTTTGTTGTCCTTCATATTTTTTGTGTTAAATCGATTGAGTATGATTAATTCTATCTCGTGTATTGAATCTCCGCCCTAGTTCGATTGTTTTCATTGTTTGAATCTTGTCTAGTCAGTTTAGGAACTCTTCTGGATTTTATTTTTAGACCAAATCTCATGCCAACCAAACCTTTTAGGTTGTTTCAGTAATGCTTCGATTCGTCTGCCCTAACTGTTTTAGGAATAATACTAAGTTAATCTGAGCCAGTGCATGGCCATGAATTAATTTAGTTCAATTTTAGCTCAAGGCTGCCCTAATTAGTCACGACCTCCGAAAATACACTTGCTTAACTAGTCTAACTTAGGTGGTTAGTTTCTTAAACAATTGACTAAGTCTTCAAAGAAATTTCTTGCTTAAGATAGTTAATTTAGGTTTCATTAACTGAACAAATCATCTAACCTAAGTTTAAGGAACCAAGTCGATTAATCTTATTTAAGTCAATTAAACTAGGATTAAGTTGATAATACATATTAGCCTTAATCAACTAAGGAACCTAACTAGGTTTAATTAATTAGAGTCAATAGTCAACCCCAAGCAAGTTAACCCTGGTTAGCTAGTGGTAATTTCAGGGACTTCAAGGGGTATATTAGGAATCCTAGGTGAAGGAATCTTGTGTGTAACAACCCAAGAACCTTCTAGAACTAGCAATTCAGATTTTTTTGGGATAAAATAGTAATTGTAAGGGCTGAAATTTTCTTGAATGAGGGAAGTTGTCCCTAAAGATAAGGTTGACAGCTGCATTTGTATTTTTTTCAGCTTATTGGATAAGGAATATGCTAAGAATATCCTATCCCCAAATACCCCTATATATACACACACTTTTTGTCATTAAAAGAGACTGGCCGATATTTTTTTGGACACTCTTAAAAAAAGAATAATCTCTTAGCTGCAAAAACATTCTGAAAACATAAAAAGATCAGAATCATTCCAAAAGTAACAGGAAGAAATCTATTTATTCCTTCAAGAACTCTTCAAGGTTTTTTGGGGGTAGAATTTTCTCATTTCTGGATTCTATTTGGGCTTTCAGTTTTGGTTTGGTTTTTCCAAAAGTTTTCTGGGATATTTTCTGTGGAGCTGTTTGTTCTACAGTTTATGTTTGCTACTGCTGAATCTTCTCCCTTCTTGCTGATTACTACTTGACCTTTATTTGGTAAAGTAATTTGCTGTTTTCTTTTTCTAAAGGTATGTAAATTTTTTTTTTATCAATGAATGAGTCCTCTTAAACTCTGAACTTTTTCTATATAACTTGTTGATTCTCTTTGTTGCTTGAGCGCTTCTATTAGCTATGTAATCTTTGCCTTAAAAAAAATGAATGAAACTTTCAGAGCTAAGGATGTCTCTTATACTGTTGTACGAATGTATCTCGTTTGAATTTCTTTGACTGCATAAGGTTTGATAAATGCATGGGTTTTTTGAGTTTGTTTAAATATTCTGCAAATACCAAATCGTGGTTTCCCATTGTCTAGCATAACTGAAGCTGAATCTGACCTCCATTATGGTCAGATTCAGTTCATAAAATGCATAGAACATGTTTATCTTTCCTTCTGGAGAATCTGGTGATTACTTATTAAAATTTGGTTTTCCATTCATGTGATTATAACAGTAGAAACCTCGCTTAACTACTTTTGTGATTAAGTCTATGTAAATGAAGTCATAGTAGAGTCATTAAATAAGCACTAAATGGTGGTGAATCTGACCCCTTAATGGTCAACTTTATCCCGTAAAGTGTTTAAATATTGGTCTGGACAATTTAGACCTTACATTATCGGATGTCACTATGAGGACAACATTTAAAAGGGTTGAATCTGATCTCTATAATGATCAGATTCAATCTTTGGAAGTGCACATGAATTCTGTCTGTTAGTTTGGGATTAAAGACTGAAGAATACAGATCCTTAAGCATAAAGGTTGATGGCTCGCACAGGAGCAACAACTAATTGGGATCCTTTCACTTTCTTTGTATTATTTAAACCTATATTTTTAATGTAATAACAATGTAATAGCGTATTTAGTCATTTGTATACATTATTTGTTGTATTAAGGACTGAACTATATAAAATTTGCGATCAGTTGTGTTTTCTTAAATCTGAAACGTTTATTATTATAGTAGTTATGGGCTAGATCTGCTAAGGTCACCCGAGTCGGGCCAGACTCATGAGCACGACCCAATTAAGCCTGATAGAGTCTGAATTTCAGGCTATTGGGCCTGGAATGTTAGACCCATTAACTGTGTTAAACAATATGTAACCAGTCTCTTCTCTTCTATTGTCAATTAGCAGA
The DNA here is from genome assembly GCA_005239505.1 of Nicotiana paniculata. Classification (NCBI taxonomy): domain Eukaryota; kingdom Viridiplantae; phylum Streptophyta; class Magnoliopsida; order Solanales; family Solanaceae; genus Nicotiana; species Nicotiana paniculata. The sequence goes on along the minus strand of ML353595.1, from coordinate 131,518 downwards.
AGGAGTATTTCATCTACAAAATTCACTGTAAATTTCTTACTACTAAACACAAGTATCAAGAGATATAATCCAAAATTCTGTCTTGAGATTTTTAATTTATATGTAGTGAATCTCGAAAGCCTTTTAGATATTGAATGCCTTGGACTTAGAAAAACAAACTAATCATCAAAGTATACGGTCGCGTAACTTTGGATATGATCAAATAAACCTTTTTCTCCAATTGTGTATACGTTTTACGTAACACAAATAAAGAGTAAAATGAATACTCGTAGAGACACTTTTAGGAATTATCGGAATTGCATACACGTTCGCGTGACGTAATTTCGGTCTCTTTTAGACAACAAAACAAAATATGCGCTTGCGCACCCTATTTATCTTTTAAATGAGTTCAGTGTCGAGAATTATGTACACGTCCGCGTGATATGATTTTCGATACATTTTAAACTCTACGGGTTTACGCATACGTGACCCGTCTCAAAATAACTATTTAAATAAAAATGAATAATAAAAGCAATAAAAAGGTTAAAAATGCACAAAGGTACAAGAGCAGTAATTAAACAATTTAGGACAAGTTTAATTATTAAGCGACCGTGCTAGAACCACGGAATTCGGGAGTGCCTAACACCTTCTCCCAGGTTAAAAGAATTCCTTACCCGTATTTCTGGTTCGCAGATAATTTAAACAGAGTCAAAAAATTTCCTCGGTTTTGGGATTTCTAATAAATAAATGGTGTCTCGGAACATCGTAAAAATCCGGGTGGCGGCTTTGAAATTAAATAAATCTCAAAAATCAAATAATGTCACTTTACGTGGAAAAACTCCCTTATTACCTTCTTACCCCGGGGGTAGTTGAAAAAAAAAGGAGGTGTGACAGCTCTGGCGACTCTGCTGGAGATCGAACCCAGAATCTCTGGTTCATGGTTCAAGAATTCGAGCTTGTAATTTGATTTTACTTTGCTTTATTAATTGTGATATTACTGTATTTTGTGCGCTCAATGTGCTAAATGTTTACCGCTTTGATATTTATGGGAACTATATATAAATTGCCTTCTTACGCCTCCCTTCTGAGTCTTCTAAAATTTGGTACACACGTTCGCGTGGCCCGCTTTTCTGTTAAAGGTCATACCAAGTATGAAATACAGGGATGGGATAGCCACTAGGCCGGAAATACAGGGATGGGATAGCCACTAGGCCGGATAGTCTTTCGTGCTACCAGTATGCCTCTCCCACCCCGACTCGAGTTTTCCGCTCGGGTAGCCAAGGTCTAGAACAAAAAACCCCAGGTTTATCCTTAGAATGACAAAACATCATGTCGGATCCCTAGTAAGAACGATTCTCTGCATCACGTGCATTTTGATCTAAGAGACTCAACACAGGGGTTGGGTTCGTCTAGGACAGGTGTACCCAGAATAAAAAAGACCATCATGATGCATCCTATTTGATTATGTGCATTATTTGTCTCGGTTTTTTTGTTGACCGGCTAAATAAAGAAAGAAAATAATAGAAAAATCAAGAGTGGGGTAAGATAGAATTTATCCGATTTTGGAAAACCTAATATTTGAAAACTACCTTGGAACTCTGTCAAAATTTTTCCGAAAAAAGAAGGAATCAAAATAATCGAAAATAGGGAGAAATAGAGTTTCAAAATAGTTGCAGATGAGCCAAATCGAGAAGAAAATTTCTAAATAAATCAAAAATATTTTTCTTTCGTTATGTTGAAACCGACCGAACTACGCGGGTTTGATTCTCACCGGATGTGAGATACGTAGGCAAACCTCATCGGTTCCAGCCCCCATTTCTTAAAAAATTCAAAAAATATAAAGAAAAAAAAATCTAAATCCAAAAATATTTTCTTTCTTCTTTTTAAGTCTTTGTTTTAAAAAAAATAAATACAAAAAAGAAATTCAAAAAAAAAAGAGTTAGGTCATTCATATTATTCCCAATCTTCGTGAATTATGTGATGATCTGATTCATGCGGCGCCATGATACGCAGGCAATCCACATAGGATTCGATCATAATCCGAAAAGAAAAGAATAAAAAGAAAGTAAAGAGAGATAATGTTAAAGCCGAGATGAAACACACATCCGTTGCAAACATTTTATAAAAACGACAACTGCTTAGGTGCATCACATCCCAACGTGTGATTTCTATGTGTTAATATCTCCCGCTAACCCAATTTGATTTCTCTTTGAAAGGTTACTATTATTAAATGGTGGTTGGTTTGAGGTGGTATTCTGGCGACACATCCATATTTTACAAGGTCTAGAGGAAGTGTAGCAATGACGTCTGAAAGTCACCCGTCCACTATTGAACCAACGGATGGCCCCACCTCAGTCATCCCCCAAGAAGAATTGGCAGTAGCCGAAGAAAACAGAAGGCTAAGATGCTGTATGCTTGAGATATGAGACGCTTGGTCCAATGGGAGAGAGCCACCTACCTCCATCTCTGGTTTTCCTGAGCTAATTCCCAGAACTGGAGGGACCACCAATGTGCGCATTTCAAAGCCAAACCCTTTTGTTCCATTTGGATTCCCAACCATGGTCTCAAACTACTCGGGAATATCTTCTGAGTTTCGTCCCACCCTCCGGATTACACCCTGTGGTGTTTACTGCTCCGCCAGCTACTGGTATGGCACAACCTACACTAGCACGACAGAATTTTGAACCGGTCAATTTTATTTTTCAAGCTCCTCAGTTCCAGCTGGATGCCGCTCAGGTCACTCCTAATGCTTACACGCAGTACCCACAGTTTGAATCTCCCGCGGAACCAGAAAAGCTCTTGAAGAATATTGAACAAAATGAAATAACTCGAAAGATGAAGAGCCTTGAACAAAGTTTGAAAAATATCCAGGGTCTAAGTGGCCAAAAGAGCGTGTCATACGCTGATCTATGCATGTTCCCACACGTACATCTTCATGTGGGTTTCAAGACACCAAAATTTGAAAAATATGACAGGCATGGAGACCCGATCGCTCATCTAAAAAGATATTGCAACCAACTAAGAGGAGCAGGGGGCAAAGAGGAGCTACTAATGGCTTATTTTGGGGAAAGTCTTACAGGTATCGCCTCAGAGTGGTACATCGATCAAGATATATCCCATTGGCATGTACGGGATGATTTGGCCCGAGAATTCGTAATAAAGTTCCAGTACAATGTGGATATAGCTCCGGACAGAAATTCTCTGTTCAATCTCAAAAAGAAAGCCTTCGAAAGCTTCCGGGAATACGCAATCAAATGGCGGGAATAGGCATCCCGGGTGAGACCTCCCATGGAGGAAAATGAAATGATTAGTATCTTCTTACAGGCCCAAGATGCCGATTATTTTCAGAATATGATGTCCGCCATGGGCAAGCCGTTCGCGGAGGCCATAAAAATTGGCGAGATGGTCGAAAATGACCTAAAGACAGGCCGTATTTTAAGTCTATCGGCTTTGAGAGCCACCTCCCAAGACATTCAAAGCGGCTCGGGAGGCCTGGCAAACAGAAGGAAAAAAGAGGAGGGATCCATGATGGCTTCGGGCCCTAGGAATTCCCGACGACCTCGGGAATATCCAGACCCATTTTCTACAACTTCACAACACTATTATCCTCACCAGGAGGCAGCTTATGCCATGACTCCCCCTCCTTATGCGGTAATGAACACTCAGCCACAGCCCCGGCCGCAACAGTATAACCAAAAATAAAGCTCCACCACCTAGAAATAACCATCCACCACCAGCTCCATATAATCCACGCCTTCGTCAAAACAATTATCCCTACAATGCTTACCCTCGTGAGCCACCAAGAAGAACTAACTTCACCCCCAATTACGAGTCATACTAAAGCCTTTTTCCAAAGTTGGTTCAGATGGGACTCCTGCAGCCTGTGCCTCCGAACAGGCAAAATCCACAATCACCATCATACAGATGGGGTACCAACTGTGCCTATCATTCCGGAGTGGAGGGGCATGATACTAAAGACTGCTGGACCCTCAAGAGAGCAGCATAAAATCTAATTGAACAAAAGAAGGTTGTGCTAAGAGACGAGGAGGTCCCCAATGTCATAAACAACCCATTGTCAGCCAACAACAACGGTCCTGTCATTGGAATGATATTAGAAGACAAAGACTTTGACCCGGCGCTGAAAGACATCATTGCCATTGTGGACACAGAAAGGAAAGCAAAAATAGTGGATAAACCGGGCAAAGAAGAAAAGAAAACAAAACCCCCCGTCTTGGATAAAGAGAAAGCTAAGGAAGAAAAAGAGACAAAGACCCCCGACCAGGAGAAAGAAAAGGCCAAGCAAGAAAAGAAAGAGACAACACCATCTAAGGAAGCTATCATTTATGTCCCGAGAGCTCCGCGAAACAGATAACTCATTTTGAGCCCTCCCAGGAGATTGGAACCACAAAAAATGTATATACCAAAAGGGGCTTATGTTGTGAAAAGCTCGGCTATCCCACCAAAGATGAATGAACCTTTGATTATCAACCGTCGGCCGCAAATTCCAATAAAAAATACAACTACTATCCCATGGAATTATGATCAAACAGTGGTGACATATAAAGGAAAAGAAGTCAAGGGGGAAGTCAACGAAGCAAAACCCACCGGGAAGTACCATAAACCAGATGAGCTGAACAAAGCAAAGCATAAATGCTTTCCTCTCAAAAAGCCCATCACTGCCGAAGAGGCCGAGGAGTTCTTCAAGAAAATGAAAATGCCTGAAGAACTCAGGAGAACCCCGAGCAGGTTTCACTTCTGTCTCTGTTGACTGGCTCAAATGAGCACCAAAAAATACTCCTGAAAACGCTGAATGAAGCGTATGTTCCAGTTGAGATCTCAGGCGAGCAGTTAGAAAGAATGGCTGAGCATTTTTTCGAGGTAAACAAAATCTCCTTCAGCTAGGATGATCTTCCTCCCGAAGGAGCCGCACACAACAAGGCATTACACCTGACCGTTAAAAGCGAAGGATATTATGTAAAGAGAGTTATTCTTGACGGAGGATCAGGGGTACATATTTTCCCTTTGTCAACAATACAAGGGATGGGAATCGGCATTGAGAGAATCAGGGCGAATAATGTTTGTGTCCGCGCCTTCGACGGTATCAAAAAGGACACCATTGGTGAAATCGACATAATCATGACGAGTGGCCCTGTGGATTTCACAGTAACTTTCCAAATCCTGAATATGGATATTTCCTATAACTTCTTGCTAGGGAGATCGTGGATTCACGCTGCTAGGGAAGTACCGTATACCCTCCACCAAATGGTCAAAATTGTCCATGAAAATCAGCAGATCGTGGTCCACGGAGAAGATGAATAATCCATATACAGGGACCCTTCCATCCCCTGCCTCGACGCCAGAGAGGGAAGCGAATATTGTGTACCAAGCCTTTGAGATTGTGCCTGCTGATCAATGCGAAGAAGGCACTCCATGCCCACAACCTTGTCTTTCAAACGCGTCAATCATGGTCGCCACAAATCTGATTAGACATGGTTACAATCTAGAAAAGGGGCTTAGGATATCCCTACAAGGCATCACTGAACCCATCTCTCTACCCCCCGCTGAAAAATTCTTTGGCATAGGTTTCCAAGCCACCGATGAAGATGTGCAATGGGCCAACGCCCGCAAAAATAATGGATAGAACCTGTCTCAGCCAGTCCCAAACATTACTAAGACCTTCATCAAACCACAGTATATCGAAGAAAAAGAAGAAGTGGCCTTTACGGCGAAGAAATTGAAGATATATATGAGGCCATGAAACAAATGTTGTATGAGGTCAACATGGTTCAGCTAGGGGAAGGCTCGAGCACCGCTGAGGTGCAGTATATGGGTCCGAATGCTAAGTTGCATAACTAGAAGGCTACTCAATTCCCCGTTAGGCGGGAGTCCCAGTAGTTCAGTTTTTTCATCTTTCCTGCACTATGAGTTATTTCAAGGTGTAACTCAAGTGTTTTTGATTTATTGCTTTTCAATTCCGATGTAAACCCTTCTAGTTTCAATTTAATGAAATGAAACCAAAATTTCATCGTCTATTATTCTTTCTGATTTTGTATATTTTTCTTATTTTTCAGTCCTAATAATGCGGCTTTAAATAACATGACATGCTTGCGGACTTCATGCCTAGATCCTAAAACGCTGTCAGACTTCGAAATAATGAATAAAGAATCAGAATGCAAATGAATTTATGCCAAGGAGATAAAACAATTAATCAAAACAGCCAAAGGAAAATTGGTTCAGATTGGAAAGATCCATACATCACTACGAAGTACTGCCAAAAGGGTGCGTTTGTACTTGGGGTACATCGAAGGAAATGTCCCTGAAACAACTGTCAACGCAGAGGCAGTCAAAAGATCCTAAAATATTTTAGACTTTGAAATGAGGAATCAAGAATCCGAATGCAAATAAAGTTTAGGTCAAGGAAATAAAACAATGAATTGGAACAGCCAAAAGAAAATTGGTCCAGATTCGAAAGGTCCATGCATTGCAACCATAGTACTGCCAAAAGAGAGCGTTGTAGTTGGGGCTCAAAGAAAATGTCTCTAAAACAACTGTCAATGCAGGTGCAGTCAAAAAGTACTATGTTTGATCCTCCATATATTTTCAAATGTTCTCCGGTTGGGATGACGAAGGCTTTCATTCTTGCTACCCAAACACCATTAACCCTTTTGCAAACCCTTTGAGCCGGTTACTCTTCTTTGATTACCCTCTTTGGAACTCAAAAGTGTTATTGGAAAACATGAAAAAAAAATGTTGAAAAAAAAAATGAGAAGAAAGAGGAAAAAGAAACAAATAATGATGAAATGAAAAAAAAAAGAGAAAAAAGAAAGAAAAATGAAAACAAAAGAAAAATCAAAACAAAAGAAAAACCAAAACAAAAACAAAGTTTCCTGAACTACGTTCTGACTTGATTCCGAAAGGATACGTAGGCAGCCTCTCCCTGGGGTTCAGTCACACCAAAAAAAAATTCCACATTTTCCCCAAGAGTTTAAGCTGGGGCAATTCTTAATATTCGGCAATGTGTCGCCTGAAAGGTTCCAAAGTTGTAATTCAACACAAATTCTTTTCACCAAAAAATGAAAAACCTATTCAAGTCCTTCCGATCAATTGGCAAAGATGTCTAAAGTTGGAGGATATTGTGCCGGTGTGGTGCAAACAAATGAGAGAAATAAAATGAGAGAGTCTTATCGGTGAAAACCCACACGGGCACCGTGAGGTGACGATAAGAAAAGAAATTAAAAATGACAGTGTTGTTAGTGAAAACTCACAAAGAGCACTACAAGGAGATGGTGAGAAGAGGAATGAGAGAGGTTAGTTGGTGAAAACCCGAAAATGGCACTACTAATCGAAAGAGAGGATTGGTCACTGATATCTACATGATCTGGTACAAGGTTTCTCAACCTCGGGGTAAAAAGTCATGACGAATTTATGAGAGTCAGATGGCTCATATAGATCAGGCATCCAGTCCAAGACGCATGTCATGTTCATTGAAGGCCACATACACTCCAGATAAGTCTTTTTTCTCTTTTTCCCCCGAAAGGGATATTTCTTGTCAAAATTCATCACCTCCGCTTCTTTGTTATTTTTATTTCAATCCCTTCCAGTATGACTCTGTTTCTGAAGCAAGGAAAAGAAAGGATGGCAAAACTGATTTACAGGGTCCTCGTTTGACACAAGGCAACATGCAAGGGCACTAAGCCTCATCAGGGGCATCGAGTCGATCTCGACTGACCGTAGCGGCCGATGTTTCAAACTCAAAACCTTGAAAGGGGAAAATAAAATTGAAGTGCCTATAAAGGCGAATGAAGTTGAAGGTTGAGCCCCGCGTGGCTAACCATCTTGGCAAGGTTTGAAAAGCTGAGATATTCCAACTTCCCTAAAGTTATAGTTGAAAGAAAAGTCAGAAATGAAAGGCCAATAAAGGAGAAATAAAGTTGGAAAGTTTAAGTCCCACACGACTAACCGTCGCAGCAGAATTTGAGGGGCCAAAACTTCCCCTTATACTCTGGAAATCCAAAAGAAAAAGCAAGTGAAAGGCCTACAAAGGCAAAATAAAATGTTGGGTTCCACATGACTGATCGCCATGGTAAAATCTGGAAAGTCAAGGTCCCCAGGTTTAGAAATAAAACCCCATCTCCAGCAAGCAAGCAAGCGGTTGAGATCATTGTCAAAGGGGTCGAGATCAAGATGTTGAAAGTCAAGGTCGCAAAACCAACCATCGTTTCAAACTAACAAATTGTTCTTTATTTGAAGGATACAGGTGTAACTAAAAGCAACCTTGCAAATGCAAGTGTAACCAAAGGAACGAGCACAAGAGCTAGAAGCATCTTTGCAACAACAACTCGAAAAGGGAAGTTTTCCCCGAAATCCTTTCCCGCATTTACTCAAAATAAAAAAAAAGAAAATAAAAAAAAAAGAAAAAAAGAAACAATGTTGAAATCAGCCCAAATCTGAATTGGTGTAGGGTCTCCAAACCCTGGCCACACCTTTTCCAGCATAAGGTATCCAACCCCTAGCTGATGTTTTCTTTGCCACCATAGGGAATACAACCCCTAGCTGATGTTTTCTTTTCCAACGTAGGGTATACACTCCCTAGTTGATGCCGGCGATATAACCCCTAGCCAGCGATTTCTTTTTCCAGCATAGGGTATCCAACCCTTAGCTGATGTTTTCCTTGCTAGCATATGGTATGCAACCCCTAGCTGATGTTTTCTTTTCCAACTAGGGTATACACTCCCTAGTTGATGCCGACATAGGGTATACAACCCCTAGCCGACGATTTCTTTTCCCAGCATAGGGTATCCAACCCCTAGCTAATGTTTTCTTTGCCAGCATAGGGTATACAACCCCTACCTGATGTTTTCTTTTCCAACGTAGGATATACACTACCTAATTGATGCCTGCATAGGGTATACAACCCTTAGCCGACGATTTATTTTTCCAGCATAGGATATCCAATCCCTAGCTGATGTTTTCTTTTCCAGCATAGGGTATACAACCCCTAGCTGATGTTTTCTTTTCCAACATAGGGTATACACTCCCTAGTTGATGTCGGCATAGGGTACACAACCCCTAGCTGTTGTTTTCTTTTCTAGCATAGGGTATACAACCCCTAGCTGATGTTTTCTTTTTCGGCATAGGGTATACAACCCCTAGCCGATGATTTCTTTTCCCAGCATAGGGTACACAGACCCTAGTTGATCCTTTCTTTTCCCGACATGGGGGTATACACTCCATAGTCGATGCCAATCAAGGGTATACATTCCCTGGTTGATGTTTTCTTTTCCCGACACAGGGTGTACACTCCCATAGTCGATGCCAATCAAGGATATACATTCCTTGGTTGATGATTTATTTTCCCGACGCAGGGTATACACTCTCATAGTCGATGCCAATCAAGGGTATACATTCCCTGGTTGATGATTTATTTTCTCGACGCAGTGTATACACTCCCATAGTCGATTCCAATCAAGGGTATACATTCCCTGGTTGATGATTTTTTTTCCAATCAAGGGTATACATTCGCTGGTTGTTTTCTTTTCCCGACATGGGGGCATACACTCCCTAGTCGATGCCAATTAAGGGTATACATTCCCTGATTGATGATTTCTTTTCCAATTAAGGGTATACACTCCCTGATTGATTTCTTTTCCTGACATGGGGGTATATGCTCCCTAGTCGATGCCAACCTAGGATATCCCAGTCCTTAGTTGATGCCAACATAGGGTCCCATTCCCTAGTGGTCTCTTTTCCCAGACAACAGCATAACCTGTTGACCTTTCCAGAAACCGGCATAACCTGGTGATCTTCCTGACAACAACATAACCTGTTGATCATTTTTTGACATTGGCATAACCCAATGATCTTCTTTCGGCAACAACATAACTTGTTGACCTTTCCAGACACCGGCATAACCTGGTGATTTTTCTGACAACAACATAACCTGCTGATCATCTCTTGACACTGGCATAACCTAGTGATCTCTTTTCCCCAGCAACAGCATAACCTGTTGACCTTTCCAGACACCGGCATAACTTGGTGATCTTTCAAACAACAACATAACATGTTGATCATCTCTTGACACTGGAATAACCTAGTGATCTCTTTTCCCCAGGCAACAACATAACCTGTTGACCTTTTCAGACACCGGCATAACCTGGTGATCTTCCTGACAACAGCATAACCTGTTGATAATTTCTAGACACTGGCATAACCCAGTGATCTCTTCTCCCAGGCAATAGCATAACCTGTTGACCTTTCTAGACATCGGCATAACCCGGTGATCTCTTCTGACAACAGCATAACCCTTTGATCATCTCTTGACACTGGCATAACCTAGTGATCTCTTTTCCCCAGCAACAGCATAACCTGTTGACCTTTCCAAACACCGGCATAACCTGGTGATCTTTCTAACAACAGCATAACCTGTTGATCATCTTTTGACACTGGCGTAACATAGTGACCTCTTTTCCCCAGGCAACAACATAACATGTTGACCTTTCCAGACAGCGACACAACTTGGTGATCTTCCTGACAACAGCATAACATGTTGATCATTTCCAGACACTGGCATAACCCAGTGATCTCTTCTCCAAGGCAATAGCATAACCTGTTGACCTTTCTAGACATCGGCATAATCGGTGCTCTCTTCTTACAACAGCATAACCTGTTGATCATTTTCTGACATTGGCATAGCCCAATGATCTTTCTTGCAACAGCATAACCTATTGACCTTTCCAGACACCAGCATAACCTGGTGATCTTTTCTTTTCCTGACAATGGCATAACCCGTTGATCACTTCTTTGACACTGGCATAACCCAGTAATCTCCTTTTCCCCAAGCAGAAGCATAACCTGTTGACCTTTCCAAGACACCAACATAACCTGGTGATCCTTTCCTGACAATAGCATAACCTGTTGATCATTTCTTGACACCGGCATAACCTAGTGATCTCTGTTTCGGGAAATAATATAACATGTTGACTTTCCAGACACTAGCATAACCTAGTGATCTCTTTCTTAACAATGATATAACCCGTTGATCCTCCCCCCAGACTCCGGCACAACCCGGTGATCTTCTCTCAACGAGAGCATAACCTGTCGATTTTCTTCATAGGGTCTCCAACACCTAGTTGATTTTACTATGGGCGTAGGGTATCCACTCCCTAGTCTACAATAACGTCGGTTACACTGTTCCCGGCTTTTTCATTATTTTCAATATTAAAGTTGTATAGTATTCCTTACAATAACTCACGAAATTTTTCTAGTAAAAACTGGGGAAGAAAATTCCGTTCGTTCGCTCTTGATTATGCAGATAACATTTTTAGGACATTGGACTCGGGACAACCAAAAGAAGAAGTTTCGATCCAAAATAACAGAACAAAAGAGAAATCCCAACTCACACGTACACACACAGAGAAGATATGGACTATTCAGGACGAGATTGAAGTCATCCGTTCGGTATATCCTGCCTCGATCCGAAAAATGAAGAGACGAAACCAATACCTGGGCTAAACAAGCATCAAGATCCAGGTCAAAGTCGGTAGAAGATCAAGACTCAAGACCAGGTCTTATACAGGAATCTTGTAACTAGCAACTCATAGGTTTAGTTAGTCGTTCGTTTTTCTTACTTTGGGTGTAATAAGGAGATCAGCAACAGTAACAACGGCAACAGCAGTGAAACCACGGCTTCCCGGTAGTCCCAGCTACCAAAACTTCCAGAACTACACTAAACAAATTCCTTTATAGCCAAGGATATGTAGGCAACCTCTGAAGCAGGGTTCACTCAAACTTTTCAAAAACGCTTCACAATGGAACATATGAATAAGTAAAAGTCGTTTATTGCTGCTCACTTTGTCTTTGTCCAGAAACTCTTCGTGTTTCCAAACAAAGAGGGGCAGCTGTGAGCACGTGATTTTTACTTATCGTATAATCCTACAAAATCTCAATTAATTAATTGATTTCCTAATTTTGTTGGATTTTAATGCTATTTGCAAATTTATTATTTTACATTGTGTAGCCATAATCCGTCGTTTAAATCCATAAATAGTTTATAATGACATGATTAAGCACGTAATCTTGGTTATCATTTAAATAAGTATAATTAGGCAAATTTAGTTTAGAATTAATTACTACATTTTTATTAGGTGTTAACATAAGTAGAGTTAATTAATTAGATGTAAAATAGGAAAAATTCGGACCTGGGCTAGAATTACCCAAGCTCAATCCCTAACTCTACACGACCCAGAAACCCAGCCTAATACCCGCTTTCCAAAAAAAAAAAGCGGGACTTCGGCAGAAGTGCTAAAGTTATTAGTTCATTGTGAAAACTTCAGGAGATGTGCTGTAGTTATTTAGTTTAATTGTAAAAACTTCAGCAGAAGTGCTGAAGTTATTTAGTTTAAATTGTGAAAACTTCAGCAGAAGTGCTAAAGTTATTTTAGTTCAATTGCAAAAACATCAGCACCCAATGTGCTGAAGTTATTAGTTCATGTGTGAAAACTTCAGCAGAAGTGCTGAAGTTACTTAGTTCAATTGCAAAAACTTCACCACCCAATATGCTGAAGTTATTAGTTCATGTGTGAAAACTTCAGCAGAAATGCTGAAGTTATTAGTTCATGTGTGAAAACTTCAGCAGAAATGCTGAAATTATTAGTTCATGTGTGAAAACTCCAGCAGAAGTGCTGAAGTTATTAGTTCATTTGTAAAAACTTCAGCAGAAGTGCTGAAGTTATTAGTTAATTTGTAAAAACTTCAGCAAAAGTCCTGAAGTTATTAGCTCATTCGTGAAAACTTCAGCAGAAGTGCTGAAGTTATTTAGTTCAATTGCAAAAACTTCAGCACCCAATATGCTGAAGTTATTAGTTCATGTGTGAAAACTTCAGCAGAAATGCTGAAATTATTAGTTCATGTGTGAAAACTCCAGCAGAAGTGCTGAAGTTATTAGTTCATTTGTGAAAACTTCAGCAGAAGTGCTGAAGTTATTAGTTAATTTGTAAAAACTTCAGCAAAAGTCCTGAAGTTATTAACTCATTCGTGAAAACTTCAGCAGAAGTGCTGAAGTTATTAATTCATTTGTGAAAACTTCAGCAGAAGTGCTGAAGTTATTTAGTTTAAATTGCAAAACTTCAGCAGCAGTGCTGAAGTTATTTAGTTCAATTATAAAAACATCAGCACCCAATATGGTGAAGTTATTTAGTTCATTTTAAGACTTCAGCACCAAACATGCTGAAGTTAGTTAGTTCATTTTTAAAGAATTCACCACCCAATATGCTGAAGTTTGGCCTGCCCCACACACTTCCCAAACGACACCGTTTTTGAGAGTGTCAATCTCAGCCGTTGATCTTTCCAGATCCAACGGTTGAGAACTATCCATTCCCTATGTATATATATGTCCTAACCACACCCCTACCCCATCATTTCACCAAAGTCTAATACCCCATACCCCTTCTCTCTCTCGTCTCTCTCACCCCAGGTTAACTCCGTCGGCCTGAAATTGCCTCCAGCGGCGGAGCTTCTCCAATCGACCCCAACCTTTAACCAGGCGATCACCATCGTCTCCTCTATCACCTCCCATTGCTAGTTTCCCCCAAAACCCAATCGATTTGTGTTAATTTCAGATCTAACAATGTGAAAACACCAAAATAACTCCCGCGGCCGATTCAAAGACAATTAATGGCTCAGACCTTCATGGGTCGATTGCTCTTGACTAGAGCAATTTCATGAGGGTTTGATTCATTTTCAAACCCTACCGGAGTCTGGCCAAAGTCCAGCAGCCTTCAACTTTTCCGGCCACGTCCATCAAACGGGTATCCCCCCCTTTTCTATGTGTTTCGTACTTTCTGATCAATGATGTCAAATAGGCCGTTAGTTTAATTTCTGCAAAAATCATCATGAATATGTCTAAGTTCATATCTGTTTGTTGTCCTTCACTATTTGTTGTGTTAAATCGATTGAGTATGATTTATTCTATCTTGTGTATTGAATCTGCGCACTAGTTCGATTGTTTTCATTGTTTGAATCTTGACTAGTCAGTTTAGGAACTCTTCTGGATTTCATTTTTAGACCAAATCTCATGCCAACCATTCCTTTTAGGTTGTTTTGAGTAATGCTTCGATTCGTCTGTCCTAGCTCTTTTAGGAATAATACTAAGTTAATCTGAGCCAGTGCATGGCCATGAATTAATTTAGTTCAATTTTAGCTCAAGGCTGCCCTAATTAGTCACGACCTCCTAAAATACACTTTCTTAACTAGTCTAACTTAGGTGGTTAGTTTCTTCAACAAATGACTAAGTCTTAAAAGAAATTTCTTGCTTAAGATAATTAATCTAGGTTTCATTAACTGAACAAATCATCTAACCTAAGTTTAAGGAACCAGGTCGATTAATCTTATCTAAGTCAATTAAACTAGGATTAAGTTGATAATACATATTAGCCTTAATCAACTAAGGAACCTAATTAGGTTTAATTAATTAGAGTCAATAGTCAACCCCAAGTAAGTTAACCCTGGTTACCTAGTGGTAAGTTCAGGGACTTCAAGGGGTATATTAGGAATCCTAGGTGAAGGAATCTTGGGTGTAACAACCCAAGAACCTTCTAGAACTAGGAAATAAGATTTTTTTGGGATAAAATAGTAATTGTAAGGGCTGGAATTTTCTAGAATGAGGGCAGTTGTCCCTAAAGATAAAGTTGACAGCTGCATTTGTATTTTTTCAGCTTAATGGATAAAGAATATGCTAAGCATATCCTATCCCCAAATACCCCTATATATACACACACTTTTTATCATTAAAAGAGGCTGGTAGATCTTTTTTGGACACTATAAAAAAAGAATACTCTCTTAGCTGCAAAAATATTCTGAAAACATAAAAAGATCAGAATCATTCCAAAAGTAATAGGAAGAAATTTTTTTATTCCTTCAAGAACTCTTCAAGGTTTTGGGGGTGGAATTTTCTGATTTCTGGATTCTATTTGGGTTTGGTTTGGTTTTTCCAATAGTTTTCTGGCATATTTTCTGTGGAACTGTTTGTTCTGATGTTTATGTTTGTTGCTGCTGAATCTTCTCCCTTCTTGTTGATTACTACAGTTTTTATCTGTTTTCTTTTTCTAACGGTTTGTAATTTTTGTTTTATCAATAGATGAATGCTCTTAAACTCTGAACTTTTTCTATATAACTTGTTGATTCTCTTTGTTGCTTGAGCTCTTCTTTTAGTTATATAATCTTCTTTCTGCAAATACCAAATGGTGGTTTCCCATTGTCTAGCATAACTGAAGCTGAATCTCACCTCCATTATGGTCATATTCCGTTAATAAAATGCATAAAACATGTTTATCTTTCCTTCTGGAGAATCTGGTGATTACTTATTAAAATTTGGTTGTCCATTCATGTGATTATAACAGTAGAAACCTCTCTTAAATACTTTTGTGATTAATTCTATGTAAATGAAGTCATAGTAGAAGCTTTAAATAAGCACTAAAGGGTGGTGAATCTGACCCCTTAATGGTAAAATTTATCCCGTAAAGTGTTTAAATATTGGTCTAGACAATTTAGACCTTACATGATCGGATGTCACTATGAGGACAACATTTAAAAGGGTTGAATCTGATCTCTATAATAATCAGATTCAGTCTTTGGAAGTGCACATGATTTTTGTCCGTTAGTTTGGGTTAAAGGCTGAAGAATACAGATCCTAAAGCATAAAGGTTGATGGCTCGCACAGGAGCAACAGCTAATTGGGATCCTTTTACTTTCTTTGTATTATTTAAACCTATATTTTCAATGTAAGAACAATGTAATAGCGTATTTATAGTCATTTGTATACATTATTTGTTGTATTAAGGACTGAATTATATAAAATTTGTGATCAGTTGTATTTTCTTAAATCTGAAACGTTTATTATTATAGTAGTTATGGGCCAGACCTGCTAAGTTCACCTGAGTTGGGCCAGACTCATGAGCACGGACCAACTGAGCTTGATAGAGTCTGAATTTCAGGCTGTGGGGCCTGGAATGTTAGACCCATTAACTGTGTTAAACAATCTGTAACCAGTATCTACTCTTCTATTGTCAATTAGCATGAGGAGTATTTCATCTACAAAATTCACTGTAAATTTCTTACTACTAAACACAAGTGGGTTTCAAATCAGTTATGAAGAGATAGAATTTAAAATTTTGTCTTGAGATTTTTAATTTAGATGTAGTGAATCTCGAAAGCCTTTTAGATATTGAATGCCTTGGACATAGAAAAACAAATTAATCATCAAAGTATACGTTCGCGTAACTTTGGATAAGATCAAATAAACCTTTTTCTCCAATTGTGTATATGTTTTACATAACACAAATAAAGACTAAAATGAATACTCGTAGAGACACTTTTAGGAATTCTCGGAATTGCTTACACATTCGCGTGACGTAATTTTGGTCTCTTTTTGACAACAAAACAAAACATGCACTTGCGCACCCTATTCATCTTTTAAATGAGTTCAATATCGAGAATTGTGTACACGTCCGCGTGACATGATTTTCGATACATTTTAAACTCTACGGGTTTACACATACGTGACCTATCTCGAAATAACTATTTAAATACAAATAAATAATAAAAGCGGTAAAAAGATTAAAATGCACATAGGTGCAAGAGAGGTAATTATACAATTTAGGCAGAGTTTAATCATTAAGCGAGCGTGCTAGAACCACAGAATTCGGGAGTGCCTAACACCTTCTCCCAGGTTAACAGAATTCCTTACCCGGATTTCTGGTTTGTAGACAATTTAAACAGAGTCAAAAAATTTCCCCGGTTTTGGGATTTCTAATAAATAAATGGCGTCCCGGAACATCATAAAAATCCGGGTGGCGACTCTGAAATTAAATAAATCCCAAAAATCGAATAATGTCACTTTACGTGGAAAAACTCCCTTATTACCCTCTTACCCCGGGGGTAGTTGAAAAAAAAGGAGGTGTGACAGATGATATTAGCATGCACGAAATCCACCACCACTTTCTTAGTTAAAGCTTTGAATGTGACGGCCTCGACCCATTTCGTGAAATAGCCGATAGAAACTAAAATGAATTTGGGCCCGTTAGAGGCCCTCGGCTCAATTGGCCCAATGACATCCATTTCCCAGGCAACAAACGGCCAGGGTGACGACATAGGATGCAGTTCTGACGGTGGTGCATGGATTAAGTCGCCATGTATTTGACACTTATGGGACTTCCGGACGAAATCGAAACAGTCTTTCTCCATGGTTATCCATTAATATCCAACCCGCAAGATTTTATTTGCGAGGACATACCCATTCATTTAGGGACGCATACTCCTGAATGGACCTAACTCATGATCCTTTCGGCTTCTTTGGCGTCTACACATCTTAAAAGATTTAGATCGGGAGTCCTTTTATACAGTACTTCCCCATTTAGGAAGAAACTGCTGGCGAGCCTTCAAAGGTTCTCTTTTGGTCTCCGTTGGCCTACTCGGGATATTCTCTTATCTTCAAAAATCTTTTAATATCACGATACCATGGTTGGACATCGGGTTCTACTTCGACCGTGTTGAAATAACCAAGTCTTTCCTTGATTTGGATCTCCAATGGGTCTATGTGAACATTAGCCGGATAGGGCAGCATGGCAGCTAGGGTGGCCAGCGCATCGGTTAACTCATTGTGGCACCGAGGAATATATCTGAACTCAACGACTTTGAATCGCTTACTATGATTCTCCACATGCTTTCTGTAGGGAAGGAGTTTAATATCTCGAGTTTCCCACTCTCCCTTAGCTTGCTTAATGATCAAGTCGGAGTCCCCCATGATCAACAACTCTTCTACATCCACGTCAATGGCCATGTTCATGCCCATTATACAAGCTTCATATTCAGCATTATTGTTTGTGCAGAAGGAACGGAGGCGGGCCGTGGCAGGGTAGTGTTGTCCTGTGGGTGAAATCAAGATCGCCCCTATCCCAATACCTTTCGCATTGGCTGCTCCATCGAAGAACATTTTCCAGGTGTCAGCACCTTCTGAGATTACTTCGACGGAGTTGGTTTCTTCATCCGGAAAATAAGTGCTCAAGGGTTGGTATTCATCATCAACCGGATTTTCAGCTAGATGATCGGTTAATGCTTGAGCTTTCATAGCTGTGTGAGTGACATAGACAATATCGAATTGTGTGAGTAAGATTTTCCATTTTGCTAAACTCCCGGTTGGCATTGGCTTTTGGAATATGTACTTCAAAGGATCCAGCCTCGTGATGAGGCAGTTGGTATAAGACAATAAATAATATCGGAGCTTCTGAGCAACCCAAGTTAGAGCGCAGCAAGTCCTTTCTAACTGAGAATACTTGGCCTCGTAGCTTGTGAACTTCTTGCTTAAGTAATAAATGTCCTGCTCTTTTTTCCCGGTTGCATCGTGTTGCCCGAGAACACACCCAAAGGAATTTTCTAACACCGTCAGGTATAGGAACAGGGGTCTACCCGGTTATGGTGAGACAAACACTGGAGGATTTGACAGATATTCTTTGATCTTGTCGGAATCATCCAGGCACTCGTCTGTCCATTTGATGGCTGCATCCTTTTTCAGCAGCTTGAATATAGGCTCGCATGTGGAGGTCAATTGAGCGATGAACCTGCTGATGTAACTCAACCTACCCAACAGACTCATGACTTCCTTCTTGGTTCTTAGGGGTGGGAGATCCCGAATAGATTTTATATTTGTCGGGTCCAACTCAATGCCCCGTCGACTGACTATAAATCCCAGTAACATTCCGAATGGAACTCCGAAAGTGCATTTGGCTGGGTTTAATCTCAAACCAAATTTGCGCAGGCGTTCGAAGAATTTCCTCAAATGCTACACAAGGTTTTGGGTCCTGGACTTAATGATCACATCATCCATATACACCTCGATCTCCTGATGCATCATGTCGTGGAATATGGCGGTCATGGCCCTTATATAAGTTGCCCCAGCGTTCTTTAAATCAAATGGCATGAACCGTTAACAGTATGTTCCCCATGGTGTAGTGAACGATGTCCTTTTCGCATCCTCTTCATCCATCAACACCTGGTGATATCTGGCATAGCAATCGAAAAAATATTGTACCTCGTGTTTGGCACAATTGTCAACTAGGATATGTATGTTTGGTAGTGAAAAATTATCTTTGGGACTCGCTTTATTCAGATCTCGGTAGTCGACAAATATTCGAACCTTCCCGTCCTTTTTAGGCACCAGAACCACATTGTCCAACCAGGTGGTGTATTGGACGACTCGGATTACTCCAGCCTTTAGTTTTTTAGCGACCTCTTCTTTGATCTTGTCACTCATGTCCATTTTAAATTTCCCCTGCTTTTGTTGGACAAGTGGATGACCAGGGTAGGTTGGTAATTTGTGTACTACCAAGTCCATACTTAGTCTGGGCATGTCGTCGTAGGACCAAGCAAACACGTCTTTGAATTCAAGTAGGTGTTGAATCAAGGCGTCTCTAGTCTTTTCATTCGTATGTACGCTTATCATGGTTTTTTGAGTCTCCTCTTCATTTCCCAAGTTAACGGGTTCTGTTTCGTTTAAGTTTGGCTTAGGCTTATTCTCGAACTGATCCAATTCTTGATTTATTTCCCTAAAAACCTCTTCTTCGTCATATTCCAGTTCTTGATTCATTATTTCAAGGTTAGACGGCGTATTAAGATCAGAGCATGAAGTCCCCAAGCATGTCATGTTTTTTAAAGCCGCGTTATTAGGACTGAAAAAATAAGAAAAGTAGACAAAAATTAGAAAGAATAATAGACTATGAAATTTTGATTTCATTTCTTTGAATTTGAACATACGAGGGTTTACATCGAAATTTAAAGGCAAGAATTTAAAAACACTTGAGTTACACCCTGAAATAACTCATAGTGTAGAAAGGATGGCAAAAGCTAGGCTACCGGGACTCCCGCCTTGATGGGGAATGGAGTAGCCTTCCAATTTTGCAACTCGGCGTCAGGCCCCATATAATGCACTTCGGTAGTGCTGGAGCCTTCTCCTGGTTGGACCATATGGGCCTCATACAACATCTATCGCATTGCTCCGCATATTTCTTCAATTTCTTCGGCCGTGAAAGCCTCTTCCTCTTCCTCCATGTATTTTGGCTTGACAAATAATGCGGTGATGTGTGGGATCGGCTTAGGAAATACCCAACCATTTTTCTTACGTTGGTCAGCCCATCGTTCATCGTCGGGAGTAGTTTGAAACCCTATGCCAAAGAACTTTTTGTTGGCTGGCAAAGTGATGGGTTCTTTAATGTCACGACCCAAATTTCCCACCACAAGTCGTGATGGGGCCCAACTACGGAGTTAGGAAAGCCAACATAAATTCTACTAATTGTTACTGCCATGCCCCGAAATCCCTCCATCGGGCCGTGATGGCGTCTAACGTTAAAACCGCTAGACAAGCCAACGTATATAAATAAGCTAGCAATTTAACACCAATTTAATTGGATAAATTAAACGATTCACTATTTAACAGCGAAATTAAAAATGCGGTTTCAAGCTAAGTAAGGATAACATAATACAACAACGCGTAAATTTTTCCCCAAAACCTGGAGTCACAAACTCACGACTGTCTAAGAGTTCTAAATACAAGTCTGAAAGGAAATACATATCTGCCTCTGAAACTAAAGGAAAAACAAGACAGAATCGAAGACAACGGGATGGAAGAGACGCCAAGGCCCACGGACGCCAGCGGGTATACCTTGAAGCCTCTGTGATGAGCTGGAAGACACTCCCACTAATAATGTTCTCCGGGTCCGGCTGCATAATCTGCACAAAATAAAGAAGTCCAGGTGTAGCATCAGTACAACCCACCCCATGTATTGAGTAAGTACCAGGCCTAACCTCGGCGAAGTAGTGACGAGGCTAAGACACGACAACAAAATGTACCAGTGCAGTTCAATAATATAGCAGAAACTAAACAAGAATACAATTACGGGGAGAAAAAGTTGGGGGTAAGAAGTAGCAAATACTGAACTGACAGAAACGAAAAACAACAGTCTGAAATTAATAACGGGAAATGACAAAATAGATTAAACAGTGACAGATGCGGCATGGCATGCCCCTCGTGCATAATAATAATATAAAACATGGCATGGCATGTCCCCTCGTGCATAATAATATAAAACATGGCACGGAATGTCCCCTCGTGCATAATAATAGTATAAAACATGGCACGGAATGTCCCCTTGTGCATAATGATAATATAAAACATGGCACGGAATGTCCCCTCGTGCATAATCAATATAAACATGGCACGGAATGTCCCCTCGTTCATAATAATAATATAAAACATGGCACGAAATGTCCCCTCGTGCATAATCAATATAAACATAGCACAGAATGTCCCCTCGTGCATAATCAATATAAACATGGCACAGAATATCTCATCGTGCATAATCAATATAAACATGGAACAGAATGTCCCCTCGTGCATAATCAATATAAACATGGAACGGAATGTCCCCTCGTGCATAATAATAATATAAAACATGGCATGACATCACCCTTAATGCTTTAACACTCTTCCTCACCCAAACAACAATCACAAACAAGAGCAAGGGAGTACACGAAACTGAAATAGGAATCCCGGCAAGGGAGCAATAATTTAACAATTAAATCCCGGAAAGGCTAACATAAATTACACATTTAAATCCCGGCAAGGGAACTATACAATGATGACCCGACAAGGGTATATTTCAATAACTCTTTCTCTTTCTTTCACTTTCATTTCCATGATTTATTCTATTACTTGAGCCAATGCTCCAAAGGATGTAAATATCTCATATATCTTCATTATTCGTTTCACAATTTGAACCAATGCTCCAAAGATGTAAATATCTCATATATCTTCATTATTCGTTTCACAATTTGAGCCAATGCTCCAAAGATGTAAATATCTCATATATCTTCATTATTCATTTCACAATTTGAGCCCATGCTCCAAAGATGTTTAACGATTTCAATTCCCTTCACATGCCCATTTACAACATATAGAGATCATCAATTAAGCATAGAAATTACAACAAACTCGGAATATTCACAATATAGGGACTCACGGTCATGCTAGACACCAATGTATAGATACTCGTCACTATGCCTATACATCGCATTTGACAATTACCAAATAGCAAGTAATACTCAACTCCTAGTCCCCCAAGCTAAGGTTAGGCCAAACACTTACCTCGGGTCCGAAGTATAGCAATCAACCTGAAACCACATGTTTGCCATGAGTATTTGACTCCAAATGGCCCAAATCTATTCAAATAAATTTCATACCGTAAATAACATCTCATGCACTGATTTTACTATCAAATTAAAGGTTACAGCGTGAAATTAGGTGAAATGACCAAAACGCTCCCCAGGCAGCGTCTCGGAGTCGGGTAAATTTTAAATTTTCAGAACCCTCATACTCTCACGAGTCTATCCATATAAAAATCTCTCAAATCGGAGGTCAATCACCCAATCAAATCGCAATTTATGAAAAACCTAAGTTCTACCCAATTTACCAAATTTCACCCATGAAAATCTTTGATTTTAAGTTGAAAACATGTTAAATGATGTTAATGACTGAAAAAAATGAGTGAAAACCACTTACAACTGATTTAGAAGAGTCTTGTTCTTTGGAAAATCGCCTAAGAGTGTTGAGTTTGAGAAAATATGAAATATGAAGTGAAAATCTCGGTTTTGTACAGTGCAGGCCACTGGTTGGCATCGCAATTGCGAACACCCCTGCATGGGAATTGCGAAGAGGGGTTCGCAATTGCGAACCCTTCAGACATTCCCATCTTTCGCATTTGCGAAAATATTGGTCGCATTTGCGATCAGGCCTGCTCAGGTTAACCTTCTCATTTGTGATGAGCGATCACATTCTCAAGTTTCATAAAAACATCAAATTTTACATTTTAAGTCCGAAACACATCATACGAAATCTGATTTCAACCAAACATTACATAAGTACTTAAACCATATATAAGAACTGTACCGGGTGACGGAACTAAAATACGAGCCCGATACCATCACTTTCTAATCAAATTTCATTTTCAATTTCCATAGATATTTTCAGAAAATAATTTAACTCAAACATTCATTTCTCGGGCTTGGGACCTCGGAATTTTTTTCCGGGCATACGCCCAAGTCCCATATTTTTCTACGGACCCTCCGGGACCGTCAAATCACGGGTCCGTGTCCGTTTACCAAAAAATGTTGACCAAAGTCAACTTTAATCAATTAATCATTATGAAATCAACTTTTCATCAAGTTTTCTCATCAAATCTTCCCGGCTACATGCTCCTATGCACGCATATCAAGGTGACATTAACAGAGGCTTTCAGGGCGTCGAAACACAATTCTCTGCTAAACTACACAAGATGACCTTTCGGGTCATCACAATCTCCACCTCTAAAACAACCGTTCGTCCTCGAACGGACATGGAAAAGTACCTGAACTGGGGAAGAGGTGGGGATAACGGCTCTGCATATCGGGCTCGGACTCCCAAGTAGGTGACTCAACAGGCTGACCTCTCCACTGAACACGAACTGAAGGATAACTCTTCTATCTTGACTGACGAACCTGCCGATCTAATATGGCTACCGGATCCTCCTCATAAGATAGATCCTTGTCCAACCAGACACCACTGAAGTCAAGTACATGAGATGGGTCTGCAACATACCTCCGGAGCATAGACACGTGAAATACTGGATGCACGGCTAAAAAACTAGGTGGCAAGGCAAGTATGTAGGCCACATCCCCTACCTTGTCAAGAATCTCAAATGGACCAATATACCTAGGGCTCAACTTGCCCTTCTTTCCGAATCTCATCACGCCCTTCATGGGCGACGCTCGAGGAAATACCCGGTCGCCTATCATAAATGCCAAATCTCGAACCCTACGATCCGCATAGGTCTTCTGCCTGGACTGAGCTGTACGTAGTCTATCCTGGATGATCTTCACCTTGTACAAGGCGTCTTGGACTAACTCAGAACCCTACAATCTAGCCTCTCCCGGCTCAAACCATCCGACTGGAGACCGACACCGTCTACCATACAACGCCTCATACCGAGCCATCTGAATGCTCAACTGATAGCTGTTGTTGTAGGAAAACTCTGCTAAAGGCAAGAAATGATCCCACGATCTACCAAAATCCCAAAATCAATGACACAAGCTCGCAACATATCCTCCAAAATCTGAATAGGACACTCGGACTGCCCGTCCGTCTGAGGATGAAATGTTGTGCTCAAATCGATCTGTGTGACCAACTCTCGCTGAAATAATCTCCAGAAATGGGAGGTAAACTGAGTACCTTGGTCCGATATAATAGATATGGGCACACCATGCATCCTGACAATCTCTCTCATATAGATCTTTGCCAACTTCTCAGGTGAATACGAAACTTATACTGGAGTGAAGTGCACTGACTTGGTCAGCCTATCCACAACGACCCATACTGCATCAAACATCCTCTGAGTCCGTGGAAGTCCAACTACAAAGTCCATGGTGATACGCTCCCACTTCTACTCGGGAACCTGAATCTGCTGCATCAAACCACCGGGTCTGTAGTGCTTGTACTTAACCTGCTGACAGTTCAAGCACAGAGATACATAAGCTACAATATCCTTCTTCATCCTCCGCCACCAATAGTGCTGCCGCAAGCCCTGGTACATCTTTGCAGCGCCCGTATGAATAGAATATCGGGAACTATGGGCCTCCTGATGTATCAACTCACGAATTCCATCGACATCGATTAAACAAATACGACTCTGCATCCTCAATACTCCTGCTGCATCGACCGTAACCTGACTCTATCTCTAAGAACACATAAATGGCGATCATCATACTGCCTGGCCCGAATACGGTCATACAACGAAGAACGAGCCACGGTATGGGCCAAAACACTACCAGTCGTAGAAACCTCCAATCTCACAAACCGATTGGCTAACGCCTGAACATCCAAATCAGGAGGTCGCTCTTCGACTGATAAGTAAGCAAGACTACCCATGCTAGCTGACTTCCGGCTCAAGGCATCGGCCACCACGTTGGCCTTCCCCAGATGATATAAGATGGTAATATCATAATCCTTCAATATCTCGAACCATCTTCTCTACCTCAAATTCAACTCTTTTTGCTTGAACAAATACTGAAGACTCTTAGGATCAGTGAACACCTCACATGCCACGCCATATGGATAGTGCCTCCAAATCTTTAGTGCGTGGACAATGGCTGCCAACTCTAAATAATGCACTGGATAGTTCTTCTCATGAATCTTCAACTGCCTCGAAGCACAAGCAATGACCTTGCCATCCTGCATCAATACTGCGCCAAGACAAATACGGGAAGTATCTAGGTCGCATAAGGCCCTAAACCTATAGGCAAAACCAATACCGGTGCCGTTGTCAGAGTTGTCTTGAGCCTTTAAAAGCTCGCCTCACACTCGTCCGTCCATCTGAACTGGGCACCCTTCTGGGTCAACCTGGTCATCGGGGCTGCAATAGATGAGAACCCCTCCACGAACCGACGATAATAGCCTGCCAATCCTAAGAAACTCCGAATCTCTGTAGCTGACGCTGGTCTAAGCCAGTTCTTTACTACCTCAATCTTCTTCAAGTCAACCTGAAAATTTTGCATAAAGCTGACTATCCTTCAGAGTCCGAAGAACCACTCCGAGATGCTGCTCGTGCTCCTCCTGACCGCGGGATTATATCAATATATCATCAATGAAGACTATCACGAACGAGTCCAAATAAGGCCTGAACACTCGGTTCATCAAATCCATAAAAGCTGCTGGGCATTTGTCAACCCCGAACGACATGACTAAGAACTCGTAATGCCCGTACCGAGTGCGGAAAGCTGTCTTAGGGACATCGGATGCCCTAATCCTCAACTGATGGTAGCCAGATCTCAAGTCTATCTTCGAAAATACCCTGGCTCTCTGAATCTGATCGAACAAATCATCAATCCTCGGCAGTGGATACTTATTATTTATTGTAACCATGTTCAATTACCGGTAATCAATGCACATCCTCATCGAACCATCCTTTTTCTTCACAAACAACACCGGAGCACCCCAAGGGGAAACACTGGGTCTAATGAAACCCTTCCCAAGCAAATCCTGCAATTGCTCCTTCAACTCTTTCAACTCTGGCGGGGCCATGCAATATGGCAGAATAGAAATGGGATGGGTGCCCGGAGCCAGATCAATGCAGAAATCAATGTCGCTGCCGGGTGGCATCCCCGGTAGGTCTGAAGGGAAAACCTCAGAAAACTCACGAACCACGGGCACTGAATCTATAGAGGGAACCTCAACACTGGAATCACGCACATAAGCCAAATAAGCCAAACACCCCTTCTCGACCATACCCGAGCCTTCACGTACGAAATAACACTGCGGGTAGAATTACCAGGAGTTCGTTTCCATTCCAATCATGGCAAATCTGTTAAGGCTAAGGTCACCGTCTTGGCATGGCAATCCAAGATAGCATGATATGGGGACAACCATTCCATCGCTAGTATTACATCAAAATCGACCATACCTAAAAGCAACAAATCAACATGGGTCTCAAGACATCCAATCACCATAACACACGAACGATGGACATGATCGACAACGATAGAATCACCCACTAGTGTAGATACATAAATAGGAATACTCAGTGGATCACTAGGCATGACTAGGTATGGTGCAAAATAAGAGGACACATACTAATACATAGCCCCTGGGTCAAACAGTACTGAAGCATCTCTATCACAAACCCGAATAGTACCTGTAATAACTGCATCTGAAGACTCAACCTCTGGCCTGGCTGGAAGAGTATAACATCGAGGCTAGGTCCCACCACCCTGAACCACATCTCTGGGACGGCCGGCTGCTGGCTGGCCTCCACCCCTGGCGGCCTGAATTCCACCTCTATGACCTCTACCTCCACCTCTAGCACCTCTACCCCCACCTCTAGCTGTCTGGGCTTACTGTGGAACACCTGGCGCATGTACCATCGCACGAGAACCCTGATGCTGAGACCCGCCAGAACCTCGAGGGAAAAACCTGGAAATGTGCCCCAAACCACCGCAAGTATAACAAGGCTTCTGCTGATGTGTTTGCTAACTCTGGAACTGGCCCTGTCGACCCTAATAACCACCCTGGAAATTCTAAAGTGGCGGTGCACCGATAGGTGCTGGTGGCGCACTGTAAGGCTGCTGATCAGAATAGTGCGTCGGATAACCACAACCACCTGAAGTACCATGGGAAACCTAGAGAGCTAACTTAAAAGGTATGGGAGGATGACCTCTACCTGAAGAATCGCTTCCTCCAGATGAGGCTCCACTGAAACGACTGAAATGACGGGGCTTCTTGTCATCCCCCTGACCACTACCCTATGACAGAATCATCTCAATCCTCCTAGCCACACTGGTCGCATCCTGAAACGATATGTTTGTACCTGACTCTCTAGCCATCCGAAGTCTGATAGGCCAGGCCAATCCCTCAATGAATCTCTGAACCCTCTCCCGATCAGTGAGAAGTACCATAAGAGCATGTCGGGCTAGAGTGATGAATCTCGTCTCATACTAAGTGAATGACATCGATCCCTGCTGGAGACGCTCAAACTGTCTCCGAAGATCCTCTCTTAGAGTAATGGGAAGGAATTTCCCCAGAAATACCTCTGAGAACTGAGTCCAAGTCAAAGGTGTAGATCCAGCTGGTCTGGCTAAGCAATAGTCTCTCCACCAACTCTTGGCTGCGCCCGATAATCGAAAAGTAGCGAAGTCAACCCCGTCGGACTCCACTATGCCCATATTCTGAAGAACCTCATGACAACTATCCAAATAATCCAGGGGGTCTTCTGATGGTGAACCAGTAAAAGTAGCAGTGAATAAGTTAATGAACCTGTCAAGTCTCCACAAGGCATCTCCTGACATAGCTGCTCCCTCTACCACCGGTGCTTCAATGCACGGCTGAGCTACTCCGACTGGCTGAGGTGCCGGAGTCTGAAACTGTGGAGCTAGCTGCTCTGGCACGCGGGCGGCAGGAGTCTGGGCACCTCCCCTAGCCTGAGAGATGGCTGGTGTAGTAGGAAGAAGACCCGCATGTGCTACACTCTCCATGAGTCCGACTAGACGGACAAGGGCATCCTGAAGACTGGGTAGCTATGAAGCCCTCTGGGACCTGAGCTGGTCCAACTGTGACTTCCGGAACTGGGACCTCCTCATCAGACTCGACTTGAGGGTCCTCCTCTGGGGCTGCTGCTCTAAGCGGAGCCTTGCCCCGGCCTCGGCCTATAACACGGCCTCGTCCTCGACCTCGACCTCGAGTAGGAGCTATAGCAGGAGTGTCAGGCTGCTGGGTAGAACCAAGGGATGAACGCGTCCTTTTTATCTACGAGAGAATAGAATAGATACTCAATAAGTACTCAGAATTCATAGCGCAAGATAGAGAAGAAAATAAGTATGACGTCATCCTAACTTTTGCAGCCTCTTGGGGATAAATACAGACGTCTCCGTACCGAACCCTCAGTCTCTACCAAGTTGTCCGTGAGTTGTGAGACCTAAGTAACCAAGTGCTCTAAAACCAACTTTTTACGCCCCGAAATCCATCCATCGGGTCGTGATGGCATCTAACGTTAAACCCGCTAGACAAGACAACGTATATAAATAAGCTAGCAATTTAACACCAATTTAATAGGATAAACTAAACGATTCACTATTTAACAGCACAAATAAAAATGCGGTTTCAATCTAAATAAGGATAACATAATACAACAACGCGTAAATCTTTCCCTAAAACCTAGAGTCATAAAACTCACGAACTGTCTAAGAGTGCTAAATACAAGTCTGAAAGAAAATACATGTCTGCCTCTGAAACTAAAGGAAAAACAAGACAGAATCAAAGACAACGGGATGAAGAGACGCCAAGGCCCACGGACGCCAGCGGGTATACCTTGAAGCTTATGTGATGAGCTGGAAGACACTCCCACTAATAATGTCCTCAAGGTCCGGCTGCGTAATCTGCACAACATAAAGAAGTGTAGGTGTAGCATCAGTACAACCGACCCTATGTATTGAGTAACTTCCGGGCCTAACCTCGGCGAAGCAGTGACGAGGCTAAGACACGAAAATAAAATGTACCAGTGGAGTTCAATAATATAGCAGAAACTAAACAAGAATACAATTACGAGGAGAAAAAGCTGGGGGGTAAGAGTAGCAAATACTGAAATGACAGAAACGAAAAACCACAGTCTGAAATTAATAACGGGAAATGACAAAACAGATTAAACAGTGAAAGATGCGGCACGACATGTCCCCGCGTGCATAATAATAATATAAAACATGGCACGGAATGTCCCCTCGTGCATAATAATAATATAAAACATGGCATGGAATGTCCCTTCGTGCATAATAATAATATAAAACATGGCACGGAATGTCCCCTCGTGCATAACCAATATAGACATGGCACAGAATGTCCCCTCGTTCATAATAATAATATAAAACATGGCACGGAATGTCCCCTCGTGCATAATCAATATAAACATGGCACGGAATGTCCCCTCGTGCATAATCAATATAAACATGGCACAAAATGTCCCCTCGTGCATAATCAATATAAACATGCCACGGGATGTCCACTCATGCATAATCAATATAAACATGGCATGGAATGTCCCCTCGTGCATAATAATAATAATATAAAACATGGCACGACATCACCTTTCGTGCTTTAACACTTTTCCTCACCCAAACAACAATCACAAACAAGAGCAAAGGAGTACATGGAAAAGAAAATCCCGGAAAGGGAGCAATAATTCAACAATTAAATCCCGGCAAGGGTAACATAAATTACACATTTAAATACCGGCAAGGGAACTACACAATGATGACCCGACAAGGGTATATTTCAATAACTCTTTCTCTTTCTTTCACTTTCATTTCCATGATTTATTCTATTACTTGAGCCGATGCTCCCAATGATGTAAATATCTCATATATCTTCATTATTCGTTTCACAATTTGAGCCAATTCTCCAAAGATGTAAATATCTCATATATCTTCTTTATTCGTTTCACAATTTGAGCCAATGCTCCAAAGATGTAAATATCTCATATATCTTCTTATTCTTTTCACAATTTGAACCAATGCTCCAAATATGTAAATATCTCATATAACTTCATTATTCGTTTCACAATTTGAGCCAATGCTCCAAAGATGTTTAACGATTTAAATTCCCTTCACATGCCCATTTAAAACATATAGAGATCATCAATTAAGCATAGAAATTACAACAAAACCAGAATATTCACAATATAAGGACTCACGGTCATGCTAGACACCAATGTATAGATACTCGTCACCATGCCTATACATCGCATTTGACAATTAGCAAATAGCAAGTAATACTCAACTCCTATTCCCTCAAGCTAAGGTTAGGCCAAACACTTTCCTCTGGTCCGAAGTATAGCAATCAACCCGAAACCACATGTTTGCCACGAGTATCCGACTCCAAATGGCCCAAATCTATTCAAATAAATTTCATACCGTAAATAACATCTCATGCACTGATTTTACAATAAATTCAAGGTTACGACACGAAATTAGGTGAAATGACCAAAATGCTCCCAGGCCCGCGTATCGGAGTCTGGTAAATTTTACATTTTCAGAACCCTCGTACTCTCACGAGTCTATCCATATAATATTCTCTCAAATCGGAGGTCAATCACCCAGTCAAATCCCAATTTATGAAAAACCTAAGTTCTACCCAATTTACCAAATTTCACCCATGAAAATCTTTGATTTTAAGTTCAAAACATGTTAAATGATTTTAATGATTGAAAAGAAATGAGTAAAAACCATTTACAACTAATTTGGAAGAGTCTTGTTCTTTGGAAAATCGCCTAAGAGTGTTGAGTTTGAGAAAATCAGAAATATGAAGTGAAAATCTCGATTTTGTACATTGCAGGCCACTAGTTGGCATCGCAATTGCGAACAAATTGAGAACACCCCTGCATGGGAATTGCGAAGAGGGGTTCGCAATTGCGAACCCTTCATACATTCCTAGCCTTCGCATTTGCGAACATATAGGTCGCATTTGCGATCAGGCCTGCTCAGGTTAACCTTCGCATTTGCCATGAGTAGCTCGCATTTCGCATATGCGATGCTGGCTTTGCAAATGCGAAGCCTGCAGACCAGTCACACCAGCAACTTCCAAGTCCAAAAAATGCAATCCGTGGCCTATCCTAAACTCACCCGAGCCCTTGGGGCTCCAAACAAAATATACACACTACCTAAAAAACATCCTAATAACTTATTCGTATGATCAAATCGCCAAAATAACATCATTTACGTCGAATTAAGCCTCAAAATCCATGAATTCTATCAAGTTTCATAAAAACATCAAATTTTACATTTTAAGTCCGAAACACATCATACGAAATCTGATTTCAACCAAACATTACAGAAGTACTTAAACCATATATAAGAACTGTACCAGGTGCCGGAACCAAAATACGAGCTCGATACCATCACTTTCTAATCAAATTTCATTTTCAATTTCCATAGATATTTTCAGAAAATAATTTAACTCAAACATTCATTTCTCGGGCTTGGGACCTCGGAATTTTTTTCCGGGCATACGCCCAAGTCCCATATTTTTCTACGGACCCTCCGGGACCGTCAAATCACGGGTCCATGTCCGTTTACCAAAATATGTTGACCAAAGAGAACTTTAATCAATAAATCATTATGAAATCAACTTTTCATCAAGTTTTCACATCAAAGCTTCCCGTTTACACGCTCGGGCTACGCACTCATATCAAGGTGAGATTAACGGAGGCTTTCGGGGCCTCGAAACACAGTTTTCTGCTAAATTACACAAGATGACCTTTCGGGTCATCACAGTTACCCATCCCATATGATTAATTAACCAAACTTTTACCAGTTGTAAGCCTTTATTTACATGATATTAGTCGGCGACATGAAAAGAAGACGTCTGATACATGAGTCAAAGGATAAGCATATGGATAGCACTGCAACCCGAAATCCAAAAATGTACGCACATGAGTGCCAGGAACTAGTGTCACGAGTGTCGCGGGAAACTATCCTAATACATAAATATATACAATCCCATAGTCTGAATGAAATAGACGGGGAAAAAACAAAAGGAAACTCTAGGGTGCTGCCAGCAATCGCCAGGAAGAGCAGCTCACTGTGAAGTAAAACCAACTCCGGTCAGTATCTAGCACCGGACTGATAAACATACGTACCAACCTCCGGACCTGTACAATCAAGTATAGAGGAAAAGAAAGTGCAGCATGAGTACATACATAAATATGTACCCAGTGAGTATCCTGCCTAATCTCGAAGAAGTAGTGATGAGAGGTCGACTCGACACTCACTAAGGTCCGACAATAATAATGTAAGTCAGGATATAAGGAAAACAGTAGGCATGTAACAAAGTAAATTAAATAAGAAGAACTCACGGAGTTTCCAAATAAACACTTA
Source organism: Nicotiana paniculata (assembly GCA_005239505.1). Classification (NCBI taxonomy): domain Eukaryota; kingdom Viridiplantae; phylum Streptophyta; class Magnoliopsida; order Solanales; family Solanaceae; genus Nicotiana; species Nicotiana paniculata. The sequence continues at coordinate 99,049 of ML353595.1, read as the reverse complement.
AACAATAGCAACTCCCTTTTTATTCTTCATCAAAACCATCGTCAAATCATAAGTTAGAAAACAGTACCGAGCAGACATACGCGCCTGTGTGTAAAACAATTGGCTGGAGTCATAAGGGAGGATAGATATGCACTGTCGGGGATCGACCGGCCCGTACCAGGAGTGCTTGCTCGCCGTGTCGTCATATCAAGAGTAGCTATGGACTACCGGGGATCGACCGGCCCGTACCAAGAGTGCATGCTTACCAATAATCAAGCCTATGCACCGCCGGGGATCGATCGGCCCGTACCAAGATTGTGTTTATGTGACGCCCCAAAATCGAGGGGCACCACCGACGCTTAACCAGGGGACCCCAGTCAAGCGGACCTGGAATTGCCTTTCCTATCCCACGCATTACCCCGTGATTTCAATATACATTATTCTTGTGAAGTAGACATTTATAACTTAAGCATAAACTTACAACTTGAATTCGTTTCTACTTTTTATTGTTACCAACATATGATACCAAATACTTACAAAATACATACAACATTTACCAGCGTGGATCACGATTCTGAACCGTACCATTACTTACCCAAAATACATATGTACACTGCCCACATTGTGTCTACGGAGCCTCTACGAATACTAGAAACTTAACATTACATGCCGGCAACAAGGCCCCGACTATACCTTACAATACACAATAAACTCAAAGAAGGTGGCATGAGCCACACATGGCCTCGATAGGAAGTGGGGCTCACCAATGAAGCTGACGAAATGGAGAGGAGGCACTACGGTCGGTCGGTTGAATTACCTACTATGGAACCACCTACAATCATCATAAGAATGTAGCGCCCCCGACAAAAGGGACATAAGTACATTTGAATTGTACTGGTAGGTATGAACAAACTTTACTCTAAGTAAGATCAGCAATGAACAGATAATAGACAGTAATAGAATCAGCAAGCATTGCACAGAAACAGAAACAATCAAAATCACAAGTTCCACAGATTCCCTTTTTTTCCTTTCCATCAACACCATATTCACAAACAATTTCATCGTAAGGACACAATCTCAGTACAACCAATCACCCATATGATATCAAGCTGCAACAGATCATTGCCCAAAACACGAGTCAAAATAAGACATTTCCACAATCAGTGTGGTATGACTGAATCAACCACAATTCCTGTTTATCATATCATTTCACAGCTCTTAGCACTTAATCATATTCACATACTTGAGTTCACTACCAATATTTCATACCGGCACATTAGGGTACTTAACCAACCTTACACGTGGCAAAAAATTCATAAGTAAATCATCTTTCCACAATTTCGAATAGCAAATACATGAATTTCAGCTAGACAGTCAGAGAGTAGGGTCTCATGCCTCAACATATTTAGAAAACCCAATTTGCACACACTCAAACAACTAACACGGAACAAATCAAACAATACACAACCAAAAGATAGTACTAGAACCAATAAATCAATGCACGTGGAAAGAAACAACCAAAATCAAACAAGATGCACAATCTCTCCTTTTTCCCTTTCAACATCATCATATTCGAGAGCTCATAGCTTTCATTTCAGTAGTGATATCGATCATATTTCATCCTTATTACCTCGACCACCCTTATTACCTCACGCTTCATGAAGCTTATTACTTTGTGTTGCGGCGCGCAACCCGATCCCACATGACAATCATATTTCATAACAGCAACCACAAACAATTACATCACAAGAATTATACTTTCAAGGAATACAAGTTCATATCAACTACTAATTTATTTGGGCCCAAGGCCATAACATCTACCAAGTAGAAATTCCATGAACACGATATTGCCACATTCGCTCAATTCAGTTACATTGTTCCACAATACTTTTTTCATTACTTTCCACGTATGGCTTTCAACTATTTTACGCATTCCCACATTTGAGAACATTATCAATCTTTCATTCATTGCCCATCAAGCACCTTTTACAACTTCATACAGCACAGTAGCATGACAATCAACCAGGAAGAATCAAAGAATATAGTCTCACGTCTTAGCACATTTGAATAGTCAATTCACACATTTCCAAACAAGGTACACATACCACATATTCGAACCCAACAAGAGGATTCTACGAAGGTTAAAGTTAGCCATAAATACCTCAAAGAGCTTTTCCTTAGGTTTATACAATACACCAACACCTCCAGCCATAACAATCAGAAGGAGATAGCGGAAATCGATTAATAATTAGGAAGATTACCCATGGTATAACTCTCTTATGAATTTCATCAAACACCTAGCATGTGAAGTAGACTACAAGGTTTAGAAATGGAAATCTCTTCTTCCTTCACCCAATTTTTTAACATGGACTACCCAAATTAGTTCTTTAATAACACATACTACAACTTAGTCCCACATGCATGGCCTATTTCTAACCCTCGCAACATATTTGAACACTTAACTTCTCGCATGAAAATTTTGGAAGTAAAACTTACCCGGATGATAGTGAGCTAGAGATTAGCAAGCTTGATTCTTGAGGATTTGTGCAAGATTGATGATTAGGAGGCTAGGTTCCCTCTTTCTCTCTCTAAAATGCTCTCACCTCTCTCTAGATTTAGTGTAAAAATAGTCCCAAATGAATCCCCAAAGCTTATTTATCAAAGTGGTTCGGATATGAAAAGTTCCAAAAATGACCCCCGAAGTCAATATGTTATAGCATAATCGACAGCATAATCAACTATGCTATAGCAAAATCAACATGTGGGCAGCATAATCATTATGCTATAGCATAATCGACAACATAATCAACTATGCTATAGCATAATCAACATGTGACAGCATAATGGTTTTGCCCGATTATGCCCCATTATGCGTCACAAATGCGGTCCGCATAGTCGTTTCGCGATCGCAAAAATGGTCGCAAATCCACCCTTTGGTAATTTGATCATAACGTTGTGTAGGAATGGACAAATGACGAATGGTTTGATGTTTTTGAAACTAGACTCAAAGAAACTTCTTTTGATAGGTTATTCATTACATAATACCTTATATATAATTAGATATGCTTGTTACAAGTGTGGACTACTGCAAGTACCTTTGGAATTTTAGCTTATTATGAAATTTTCCCACTTGGCTTGGACTTAGCCTCTCCTTGGACCCTACCTTACTTATTATATGACTCATACACTTATTCACCACATCCCATTCATTTACATCATATTTAAAGCACATAAAATATTATAATTAGTCTACCTGGCACCCCGAATCCTATATTGCTTAGCAAAATTTTCCGGGGTCTTACAGTTTATTAGGAAATCATGTAGTATCATGGTATAACTTCGTCCATGCACTTCCGGGGATCGAACGGCCCGAACAAAGAGTACATTCTCAATTAATTCCCTGTGCACTGCCGGGGATCGACCGGCCTGTACCAAGAGTGCACTAATAATCCACCGCGGCGTACGACTCGCTCCCATAAGAGTGAAGAAAACTTACATATCGCTCGCGGAATGTAAATTTCAAAGCGACAATATGCGTATACCAAGTATCAAGCCTACTTCACATATTGAACCTTTCCAATTATTTAATCAAATGGAATACTCAAGGAATAATGCTATATCCAAGCAAGAACATATAATAGGTAAATCATTTCAAAGCAGAATACAAGGCATCCTGTGGTCCTAGGCTACCCGGACATTATAGGCGTAGTCGCTACGTGTGGACTCTCGACACGTGGTATGCACGTAGCCCCCAAAATAATACATGAAACACATAGAACACCTATGCGGACATTTCCCTTTTACAAGGTTAGAAAGGAGGCTCACCTCGATAAAAGCACTCCTCAGACCAAGGACCAGATCAAAGGATGCGCCCGAATCTCCGAACTACTCTTGACGGTTCACAACTAGCCAAACATAGTATAATTAAATCAATTCCAAGCTCAAAGAAGGGGAATTAATGAGAAATCCAAAAATTTAAGCATTCTTGAAGGTTTTTGGAATTTCGACCCCGGCCCGCTCGCTCGGATTCTCGAAACTCTCGAATGAAACACTAACCCAAGGCCTAAGGATCATAAATATGTGATTTTTACTTGATTTCATGGTCAATTCACAGAAAATTCTGAGGTGATTACAAGTTCTAAGTTACTACCCAATTCACCCAATTTCACCCATGAAAATATTTGATTTTAAGTTGAAAACATGTTAAATGATGTTAATGATTGAAAGAAATGAGTAAAAACCACTTACAACTTATTTGGAAGAGTCTTGTTCTTTGGAAAAATCGCCTAAGAGTGTTGAGTTTGAGAAAATATTAAATATTAAGTAAAATCTCGATTTTGTACAGGGCAGGCTACTAGTTGGCATCGCAAGTGCGAACACCCCTTCCATGGGAATTGCGAAGCATAGTTTGCATTTGCGAAGGAAGGCTCGCATTTGGGATCACTGCCAGCCAGTGCACCTTCGCATTTGCGATGCTGGCTTCGCCTTTGCGATCACTGCTAGCCAGTGCACCGTTCGCAATTGCGATGCTGGCTTCGCATTTGCGAACCCTGCAGATCAGAACACCAGCATATTTTCCAAGTTCAAAAATGAAATCCGTGGCTTATCCAAAACTCACCCGAGCCCTCAGGGTTCCAAACCAAATATACCAACGGGTTCCAAATCATAATACAGACTCGCTCGAGCCTTCGGAACACTCAAAACAATGCTAAAACTCGAAATCACACCCCCAAACCTCAAGAACAAAACTTAGGAATTCTAAGTTTTCTAACTTCGCTAACAACGTGTCGAACTGACCTATGCATCTCGGAACGACACCAAGTTTTACAGATTACTCATACAACATCTTACGAACTCACCCGTGCAATCAAATTGCCCAAACAACATCATACACATAGAATTAAACCTCAATATTCATGAATTCTATCTAACTTCCTAAAAACATCAAAGTTTCCATTTTTAAGTCTGAAACACGCCAAACGAAATCCGATTTAAACCAAACTTTACAAAAAGCGCTTAAAACATATATAAGACCTGTACTGGGCCCCAGAACAAAAATACGGGCCCGACACCATTTCATTTTCTATTTCCTTAAATATTTTCAGAAAGCAATTTTACTCAAAAATTCATTTCTCGGGCTTGGGACCTCGGAATTCGATTCCGGGCATACGCCCAAGTCCCATATTTTCCCGCGGACCCTCCGGGACTGTCAAATCACAGGTCCGAGTCCGTTTACCCAAATTGTTGACCGAAGTCAAATTTATTCATCTTAATATCAAATCTTGGCATTTTTCACTGAATTTCATATTTAAGCTGTCCGGCTATGCGCCTGGACTGTGCATGCAAATCGAGGAAATACAAAGGATGTTTTCAAGGCCTCGGGAGTACGGTATGGGTGATAACATAGGTGATGACCCCTTTGGGTCTTCACATTCTCCCCCTCTAAAATAACCGTTCATCCTCGAACGGATAGAAGAAAGGAGTACCTGAGTCAGGAAATAAATGAGCGTAACGGCTCCGCATATCTGACTAGGACTCCCAGGTCGATGCCTCAGGAGGTTGACCCCTCCACTGAACACGAACAGAAGGGAAACTCTTTGATGTCAACTGGCAAACCTACCGGTCTAGAATGGCTACCGGCTCCTCCTCATAATATAATTCCTTGCCCAACTGGACGGTGCTGAAATCTAACACGTGGGTTGGATCGCCGTGATACCTCTGAAGCATGGACACATGAAAGACTGGATGTACGGCTGATAAGCTAGGTGGCAATGCAAGTCTATAAGCCACCTCTCCCACTCGATCCAAAATCTCAAACGGACCAATAATCTAGGGCTAAGCTTGCCCTTCTTCCCAAATCTCATCACGCCCTTCATAGGCGACACTCGGAGCAATACTCGCTCACCAACCATGAAAGCCACATCTCGAACCTTGCAATCTGCATAACTCTTTTGCTTGGACTGAGCTGTACGAAGCCTATCCTGAATGATCCTGACCTTGTCCAAGGCCTCCTGAACCAAATCCGTACCCAACAACCGAGCCTCTCCCGGCTCAAACCATCCAATCGGAGATTGACACCTCATACCATATAAAGCCTCAAAAGGAGCCATCTGGATACTCGACTGGTAGCTGTTTTTGTAGGCAACCTCTGCTAAAGGCAGGAACTGATCCCATGATCCTCCAAAGTCAATGACACAAGCCCGAAGCATATCCTCCAATGTCTGAATAGTCCGCTCGAACTGCCCATTCGTTTGAGGATGAAATGTTGTTCTCAACTCCACCTGGGTGCCTAACTCCCACTGAACTGCTCCCCACAAACGTGAGGTAAACTCCGTGCCTCGGTCCGAACTGATAGATACCGGCACACCATGAAGGCGAACGATCTCCAGGATATAGATCTCAACTAACCTATCGGATGAATAGGAGACTGCCACAGAAATGAAATGCGCTGACTTGGTCAGCCTGTCAACAATGACCCATACTACATCGAACTTCTTCCGGGTCAACGGGAGTCTAGTAATGAAGTCCATAGTGATTCTCTCCCACTTCCACTCGGGAAGCTCAATCCTCTTAAATAAACCACCCGGCCTCTGATGCTCATACTTAACCTGTTGACAATTTAAAAACCACGCCACATATGGTACAATATCCTTATTCATTCTATGCCACCAATAATGCTGCCGCAAATCCTGATACATCTTCGCCGCCCCTGGATGAATAAAATACCGAGAATTTTGCGCCTCTGCTAGAATCCTCTCCCTCAGGCCATCAGTGTCAGGAACACACAACCTGCTCTGGAGCCTCAGAACACCATCCTCGCCCAAGGTAACATCCTTGGACCTGCCCTGGACCGCGGTATCTCAAAGTTGTGCCAAACGTGGGTCATCAAACTGTCGAGCCTTAATCTATCCTAACAATGAAGACTGAGCAATCACATGAGCTAAGACTCGCCAGGGCTCTGATAGGTTCAATCTGACCAACCAATTGTCCAGGGACTGAATATCCAAGGCTAAAGGTTTCTCCTCCGCGTCAATGTAGGCCAAACTACCCATACTAGCTGCCTGCCTACTAAAAACATCCGCTACTATATTTGCCTTGCCCGGGTGGTATAGAATAGTGAGATTATAGTCCTTTAACAACTCAAGCCACCTCCGCTGTCTCAAATTAAGGTCCCTCTATTTAACTAAATATTGCAAACTACGGTGGTCAGTGTAGACCTCACAAGATACACCATTCAAGTAATGCCGCCAAATCTTCAAAGCATGAACAATCGCTGCTAACTCCAAGTCGTGCACAGGGTAGTTCTTTTCATGATTCTTCAGCTGGCGCGAAGCATAAGCGATAACACTTCCATCCTGCATCAACACACATCCTAGCCCGACATGCGAAGCGTCACAATATATCGTATACATCCCTGAATTAGAAGGCAATGATAGTACCGGGGCTGAGGTCAATACTGACTTGAGCTTCTGAAAGCTCACTTCACAATCGTCGGACCATCCAAACGGGGCATTCTTCTGAGTCAATATAGTCAATGGAGAGGCAATAGAAGAGAATCTCTCCACGAACCGACAGTAGTAGCCGGCTAAACCCAGAAAACTCCTTACCTCTGAAGCTGAAGTAGGACGTGGCCAACTCTGAATTGCCTCAATCTTCTGCGGATCAACCTTGATACCCTCACCGGACACCACATGCCCCAAAAACACCACTGAATCCAGCCAGAACTCACACTTGGAGAACTTAGCATATTGCTTCTGTTCTCGCAAGGTCTGAAGTACTACCCTCAAATGCTACTCGTGCTCACCCGAGCTCCGTGAGTAGTTCAATATACTATCAATGAAAACAATAACGAAGGAGTCAATATGCGGCCTGAATACCCTCTTCATCAAGTCCATAAATGTTGTTGCGGCATTAGTCAAGCCAAAGGACATCACTAAGAACTCATAATGGTTGTATTTGGTACGAAATGCAGTCTTCAGAACATCGGAAGCCCAAATCTTCAACTGGTGATAGGCTGACCTCAAATCAATCTTAGAGAACACACGAGCACCCTGTATCTGATCAAATAAGTCATCAATGCGCGGCAGAGGATACTTGTTCTTGATTGTCACCTTATTCAACTAGCGATAGTCAATACACATCCGCATAGACCCATCATTCTTCTTCACAAATAAGACTAGAGCACCCCACGACGATACACTTGGCCTGATAAATCCCTTGGCCAAAAACTCCTCAAGCTATTCCTTCAACTCTTTTATCTCCTTAGGAGCCATACGATAAGGAGGGATAGAAATAGGCTGAGTATCTGGAGCCAAATCAATGCAGAAATCTATATCTCGATCTGGAGGCATGCCTGGAAGGTCTGAAGGAAAAACATCTGGAAACTCTCGAACAAAAAGCACTGAGTCGATGGTAGGAGACTCGGCGGTGGTTTCCCACACAGAAAGAAGATAAGACAGACACCCTTTCTCGACCATATGCCAAGCTTTCATGAAGGAAATGACCCGGCTGAAGGTACTAACTGAAGAACCCTTCCATTATAAACTCAGCGACTCAGGCATGGCTAAATTAACTATATTGGCATGGAAATCGAGTATTGCATGATAAGGAGATAGCCAATCCATGCCTAAAATAACCTCAAAATAGATCATATCAAGTAGCAACAGGTCGGCTCTGGTGTCAAGCCCACAGAAGGTAACCACACAAGACCGGTAGACCCGATTTACCACTATAGAGTCGCCCACAGGAGTGGATACATACAAGGGAGAACCTAAATATCCACTAATAACATCCAAAGAATGGGTAAATGATGCTGAAACATATGAATATGCAGACCCTGGATCAAATAGCACTGACGCCTCTCTCCCACAGACCGAAATAATACCTGTAAGCACAGCGTCTGATGCCACTGCGTATGCCCTGGCTGGGATAGCATAAAATCTAGCTGGAGCACCTGATGAATAAGCTCCCCCAGGACAAGTTGGAGCTGAATGACCCCCTATTGATTGGCCTCCTCCTCTAGGACGGCCACTTCCAACCTGGCCCCCACCCCTAGGTGGTCGTGCTGCTGGTGTTGGAGACCTAGGCTGGTGATTATGTTGTACGGCCTTGCCCCGATATCTGGGACACTGCCTGATCATATGGTCTAGCTCTCCATACTCAAAATAACCTTTACGTGCCATAGTAGGCTATCATGAAGAAGAAGAATCCTGAATGGATGGGGGACGACAAGAATCATCTGGCATGGCACTAAAATAGGAACTAGAGGATCCTTGGCAGCTGGTGAAACTGATGGGTGCACCCTGGATAGCTTGAGGATTATAAGAACGCTCTGGCATACCACTAAACTGGGGCCTGACTGGAACAACCCCAGGAGGTAGTGAAGGTGCTGAATAGGAAGGCCTGCTGGACTGTCTACCTCTAAACTAACCCCTGCCCCTGGCTGGAGCACCCCTGAAGTCACCTGTAAACCTGACCCTCTTGCCCTACTGACCTGGCAGACCCTGCTCCCTGCTACTCACACGGTAACCCTCGATACGTCGAGTTATCTCAACTATGAGCTGATATGGGGTACCCATCTCTACCTCTGTGGCCATGGAGGTACGAATGCCTCGATGTAAGCCTGCCACAAACCGTCGAATGCTCTCTACATCTTTGGGACATATCATGAGAGCATGGCGAGATAACTCTAAAAACCTTGCCTCATAATTTGTCACAGACATTTGTCCATGCTCTAACCTCTCGAACCGACCCCAAAGATCCTCCCTCTCAGATGGTGGAATGTATTTATCCAAGAATAGCTGGGTGAACTGACTCCAAGTGACAGGAGAAGAATCCGCTGACCTGCTAAGAACATACGACTGCCACCAGGGGCGAGCTCTGCCCTCAAGCTGAAATGTGGTAAAGTCCACCCCATGTGAATCCAATATCCTCATATTGTGCAGTTTGTCCCTAAACTTGTCAATAATATCCTGCGCATCCTCACCCCGCTCACCCTCGAAGGTCGGCGGGAGAATTTGAGTCCATCTATCAAGCATCTTTTGCATGTCCCCCTCTACAACTGGCCTGGGCTCTGGTACTGCTGCTGCAGGCTGGGCATCATCCACGGGCAGTGTACCCGGGGTGGGATGTAATGCTGCTGTTGGACCTGCGGCCTAGGTAGTAGGGGTCTGGGCTCCCCCTCCCGTCATAAAGTCTACGGGTGTCAGATCCACTGGGGGCACCTCATCCTGCTCCTCTAATATAGGGTCCTCTGGCGGCGGGATCGGTGTAGCTCTAGGACATCCTCGTCCCCTACCACGGGTAGGTGCTCTACCTCTCCCCCTACTACGGCCTCGAGCGGCGGGGGCGGCACCCTCTCCCAGGTTAGGCACATGAGATGCACGCGTCCTCGCCATCTGTTAGAGAATAGAAGCATGAATTTAGTAAATCATAGATTGCACGATAGAGTAACAACAAATAGAGGTTTCCTAACACCCTGTAGCCTCCTGAAGATAAGGACAGACATCTGCGTACTGATCCGCAACACTCTACTGGGTTTTCCCGGGACTCGTGAGACTTACGTGAACCTAGAGCTCTGGTACCATGTTGTCACGACCCAAATTTCCCACACGGGTCGTGATGGCGCCCAACTACGGGGTTAGGCAAGCCAACATAAATTCTACTAAGTGTTACCCTTCCCATATGATTAATTAACCCAACTTTTACCAGTTGTAAGCATTTATTTACATGATATTAGTCGGCGACATGAAAATAAGACGTCTGATACATGATTCAAAGGATAAGCATATGCATAGCACTGCAGCCCAAATTCCCAAAATGTACGCACACGACTGCCAGGAACTAGTGTCACGAGTGTCGAGGGCAACTATCAGAATACACCAGAATACATAAATATATACAATCCCATAGTCTAAATGAAATAGATGGGGAAAATAACAAAAGGAAACTCCAGGGTGCTGCCAGGAAGAGCAGCTTACCGTGGAGTACAACCAACCCCGGTCAATATCTGGCACCGGACTGATAATCAGACGTACCAACCTCTGGACCTGTACAATCAAGTACATAAGAAAAGAAAGTGCAGCATGAGTACATACATAAATATGTACCCAGTGAGTATCCCGCCTAATCTTGAAGAAGTAGTGACGAGAGGTCGACTCGATACTCACTAAGGTACGACAATAATAATGTAAATCAGGATATAAGGAAAGCAGTAGGCATGTAACAGAGTACAATAAATAAGAAGAACTCACAGAGTTTCCAATAAACACTAAAATAATAGAAACTCCCTTTTTATTCTTCGTCAAAACCATCATCAAAATCATAAGTCGAAAAACAGTACCGAGCAGACATACGTACGTGTGTGTAAAACAATTAGCTGGAGTCATAAGGGAGGATAACTATGCACTGTCGGGGATCAACCGGCTCGTACCAGGAGTGCATGCTCGCCGTGTAGTCATATCAACAGTAGCTATGCACTGCCGGGGATCGACCGGCCCGTACCAATAGTGCATGTTTACCAATAATAAAGCTACGCACTACTGCGGATCGACCGGCCCGTACCAAGAGTGCGTTTATTAGGAAATCATGTCGTATCATGGTATAACTCCGTCCATGCACTACCGGGGATCGACCGACCCGAACCAAGAGTGCATTCTCAATTAATTCCCTGTGTACTGCCAGGGATCGACCGTCCCGTACCAAGAGTGCACTAATAATCCGTCGTGGCGTACGGCCCGCTCCCATAAGAGTGAAGGAAACTTACATATCGCTCACGGAATGTAAGTTGCAAACAGACAGTATGCGTATACCAAGTATCAAGCCTACTTCACATATTGAACCTTTCCAATTACTTAATCAAATGGAATACTCAAGGAACAGTGCTATATCCAAGCAAGAACATATAACAGGTAAATCATTTCAAAGCAGAATACAAGGCATGCTGTGGTCCTAAGCTACCCGGGCATAATAGGCTTAGTCGCTATGTGCGGACTCTCGCCACGTGGTACGCACATAGCCCCCAAAACAAAACATGCAACACCTATGGGGACATTTTCCTCTTACAAGGTTAGAAAGGAGACTCACCACGATAAAAGCACTCCTCGGACCAAAGACCAGATCAAAGGATGCGCCCGAATCTTCCAACTACTCTTGACGGTTAACAAATAGTCAAACATAGTATAATGAAATCAAGTCTAAGCTCAAATAAGGAGAATTAATGAGAAATCCCTAAATTTAAGCATTCTTGTAGATTTTCGGAATTTTGACCCCGGGCCCGCTCGCTTGGATTCTCAAGGCTCTCGAAGGAAACACTCACCCAAGGACTAAGGATCATAAATATACTATTTTTACTTGATTTCATGGTCAATTCACAGAAAATTCTAAGGTGATTACAGTTTCTAGGTTACTACCCAATTCACCCATGAAAATGAGTAAAAACCACTTACAACTGATTTGGAAGAGTCTTGTTCTTTGGAAAAATCGCCTAAGAGTGTTGAGTTTGAGAAAATATGAAATATGAAGTAAAAGCTCGGTTTTGTAAAGGGCATGTTACTGGTTGGCATCGCAAATGCGAACACCCCTACCATGGGAATTGCGAAAAATAGTTCGCATATGCGATCATTGTGCAAGAGGAGGTACTTCGCATTTGCGATCAATGTGTAGCCAGTGCACCTTCGCATTTGCGATGCTAGCTTCGCATTTGCGATCACTGCCAGCCAGTGCACCTTCGCATTTACGATGCTGGCTTCGCATTTGCGGTCACTTCCAGCCAGTGCACTGTTCGAAATTGCAATGATGGCTTCACATTTGCAAAGCCTGTAGATCAGAACACCGGTAGATTTTCCAAGCTCAAAAATGAAATCCGTGGCCTATCCAAAACTCACCCGAGCCCTCGGGGCTCCAAACCAAATATACCAACGGGTCCCAAATCATAATACAGACTCGCTTGAGCCTTCAGAACACTCAAAACAACGCTAAAACTCGAAATCACACCCCCAAACCTCAAGAACCAAACTTAAGTATTCTAAGTTTTCTAACTTCGCTAACAACGTGTCGAACTGACCTATACATCTCGGAACGACACAAAATTTTACAGATTACTCACACAACATCCTATGAACTCACCCGTGTGATCGAATCACCCAAACAACATCATACACATAGAATTAAACCTCAATATTCATGAATTCTATCTAACTTCCTAAAAACATCAAAGTTTCCATTTTTAAGTCCGAAACACGCCAAATGAAATCCGATTTCAACCAAACATTACAGAAAGTGCTTAAAACATATATAAGACCTGTACTGGGCACCTGAACCAAAATACGGGCCTGACACCATTACTTTCTAATCAGATTTCATTTTCAATTTCCTTAAATATTTTCAAAAAGCAATTTTACTCAAATATTTATTTCTCGGGCTTGAGATCTCGAAATTCGATTTCGGGCATACGCCCAAGTTCCATATTTTCCTACGGACTCTCCGGGACCGTCAAATCACGGGTCCGGGTCCGTGTACCCAAAATGTTGACCGAAGTCAAATTTATTCATCTTAATATCAAATCTTGGCATTTTTCACCAAATTTCTTATTTAAGCTGTCCGGCTATGCGCCGGACTGTGCATGTAAATTGAGGCAAATACAAAGGAAGTTTTCAAGGCCTCGGGAGTACGGGATGGGTGATAACATAGGTGATGACCCCTTCAGGTCGTCACATTTAATGCCTTGCAAGGATAACCCAAGCCCTTTCCCAGGTGTGTACCCATGTTTAATCATGTCGTTGGCGACCATAATTGATGAATTCGATAAGAAGGCTTGAGGGCACGTAGTTCCTTCTTCATGCTGGTCCGCAAACATAATCTCAAAAGCCTGGTAGACTATGTGCTCGCTGCCCTTTCCTGCCTCCAGGCATGCGGCTAATGGGTCCCTGTAAATAGATTGCTCGTCTTCCCAATGGACCACAATTTCCTGGTCTTCATATTCGAACTTAACCATCTGGTGAAGGGTAGATGGAACTGCCCCTGCTGCATGGATCCAAGGCCTTCCCAAGAGATAATTGTAGGAGGTATCCATATCCATGACTTGTAATGTCACTTCAAAATCGACAGGGCCGATTGTCAATACCAAATCAATCTCCCTGATCATCTCTCTCTTGATACCATCGAATTCGCTGACGCACACATTGTTGGCTTAATTCTCTCAGTCCCGATCTCCATTCTTTGTAAGGTCGAGAGAGCAAATATCAACCCCAGATCCACCGTCCATCATAACTCATTTCATATAGTAACCCTCACATTTAACAGTTAGGTGGAGAGCTTTGTTGTGGGCAGCCCCTTCCGGGGGCAAGTCATTCTTGCTAAATGAGATCCGGTTGACTTCAAAAAATCGCTCTACCATTCTTTCCATTTGCTCAATCGTGGTCTCGGCTGGAACATATGCTTCGTTAAGTCTTTTGACCAGGATTTTCTGGTCCTCCTTTAACTTCATTAGCAAGGATAGAAGTGAGACCTGAGTGGGGGACTTTCTGAGCTGCTCAATTGTGTCGTATTCAGCAGTTTTCATATTTTTGAAGAATTCTTCTACCTCTCCGACACTGATCGGCTTTTTAGGCGGAAATTGTTTCTACTTGCTTTTGTTTAGTTCTTCCAGGTTGAGGTATTTCTCTGATGAGTTTATATCACATGTTTACCAAGTAATTTATTTTCCTTTGTATGTCACCACTGTCTTGTTGTAATTCCAGGGGACGACAGTAGTATTCTTCATGGGAGTCTGCAATGCGCGGCTAACAACCACGGGCTCATTCAGCCTTGGTGAAATTATTTTCCCCCGTGCCACATACGTCCCTTTCGGCATGTACATTTTTGGGCCGTTCATTATTGCCTTGTTGAATTGTAACCTCCTGGGAGGGCTCAACACACTTTGTTCCTTCCTGGGTGCCTTGGGGACATAAAGAACAACGTCTTCAGCGGGTCCCTTATTTGTCTCGACCACAACCTTCTCGGGGACTTAGGGAATGTGGTTACTCTTCTTAATCTCTTTGACTTGTTTGGGCACCGCCTTGGGCTTTATTTCCACATCTGCGATGGTGATGATGGCCTTTAGAGATGGATCAAAATCCTGTTCCTCGCAAATCATGCCGATGACGGGCCCATGATTGTGAGTGGGTAGTGGATTGTTCGTTACATTGGGAGCTTCGTCGTCCCTTAACACTACTTTGTTTTTTTCTAAAAGGCTTTCCGCGGTCTTTTTGAGGGTCCAACAATCCTCCGTGTCGTGCCCTTCTGCTCCGGAATGGTAAGCACAACTGGTACCCCGTCTATATGATGGTGATTGAAGATTCTACCTGTTCGGAGGTACGGATTGCAGGAGTCCCATCTGGACCAACTTTTGGAAGAGGCTGGAATACGGCTCTCCGATGGGAGTGAAATTAAGTCTCCTTGGTGGTTCTTGGGGATAGGCATTGTACAAGTAGTTGTATTGAAGAGGACATGGATTATATGAAGCTGGGGGACGATGGTTATTTCTTGGAGGTGGAGCTCTATTTTGATTGTATTGTTGTTGTGGCCTAGGATGCGTTCATTACCGTATAGGGAAAATGGGGCGTAGCATAAGCTGTGTCTTGGTGTGGATAGTAATGTTAGGAAGCTTTGGGAAATGGATGCGGGTATTGTCGAGGCTTCCTGACATCGGAAACCATCATGGACCCTTCTTCTTTCTTTTTTCTGTTGGTTGCGCTCCCGGATCCGCTTTGGATGGCTTGAAAGGTTGCTTTTATGGTAGATTGGCTCAGGATACGATCAGTTTTTAGACCATTCTCCACCATTTCTCCAATCTTGATTGCTTCCGCAAATGGTTTTTCCCATGGCGGACATCATATTTTGGAAGTAATTAGCTTCCTGTGCTTGTAGAAAGACACTGACCATTTCAACTTCATCCATCGGAGGTTTGACCCTGGAGGCCTGCTCACGCCATTTGATGGCGTATTCTCTGAAACTTTATGAGGATTTCTTTTTGATATTGGATAGAGAGTTCCTATCGGGAGAGATGTCCACATTGTATTGGAATTGCCGGACGAAGTCCCGTGCCAGGTCATCCCATATGTGCTAGCGGGATATATCCTGGTCCATGTACCATTCTGATACAATGCCCGTCAAGCTTTCTCCAAAATATGCCATGAGAAGTTCCTCCTTCCCACCTGCTCCCTTGAGCTGGTTGCAATACCTTTTCAGATGGGCTATGGGGTCCCCATTTCCGTCATATTTTTCGAACTTGGGGGTTTTAAACACAAGAGGCAAGTGGATGTGCGGGAACATGCACAAGTCTGCATAGGAGACGTTTTCCTGCCCGCTCAGCCCTTGTATATTCTTGAGTCTCTGTTCAATACTCTTCATTTTCCTAGTCATTTGTTCGTGCTCGAGGCTTTTCTTATCTTGTCCCAAAGTGACCTCAAGATGAGGTTGTTAGGGGTATGCATTGGGATTAACATGAGTGGTATCCTGATGGACGGATGGTGTTTGGAATGTGAATGCTGGCTGCTCAAAACTTGGCCCAGAGATAGTTAGTGGAGCCGTGACGAAGATTGGTGGTGCGGTGAAGATGTTGGAAGACACACCAGAAAACATGGCCTGGGGGCGAACCTCAGAAGGCCTTCCGGTAAAGTGAGCCGACATAGTTGGATATCCAAACGGTGTGGCTGGGTAAATTCTAGGGATGTTGGATGTCCTACCTGCCATGGGAATTATCTCTGGGAAACCCGGGATGGTACTGGGTGGTTCCCTACCATTGGACCATGCGTCCCACATTTCCAGCATGCGGCAACACAAAGTCCTGTTTTCTTCAGCTGTTGCTGACTCAGATGTTGGGATGGCCAGAGTTAGGTCTTCCACGGAAGATTTGACGATCGACGAGTGACTTTCAGACATCATTTCTATGCTCCCTTTTGATCTAGTGAAGTAAGGATGGGAAGCCAGGTTACCGCAAAACCAACCACCTAAAAATACCTTTAAGATCGAACCAACAAAATGTTAGGTTGAAACATTTATCACATAGGCAATCACACGTTTGAGGTATGCAATGCACCTAATCAATTCAATGCTTTTCTATATGTCTTTGCAACAGTTGTTTATTTCATCTCGACTTTATTTTTGGGTTTTAAACCTTTCTTTATTATTTCCGCTCTTTTATTCCTCACTCAGTCTCTTTTCCTATGGTTATGATCGAATCCTATGTGGATTTCCTACGTATCACGGCACCGCGTGAATCAGATCATCACGTAGTTCATGGGGACAAAACTGAAGGAAGGAAATAAACATTTTCCAAAACTTTCATTCATTGGATAAAATACTTTCAATTTCAGGGGAAACCTCAGTACAGTTTGAAACTTTTAAAAACTATAAAAGACTTAAGGCACACTTTCTTGGAAATGTAAAGACTACAGTGGACTTGGACAGGACTAAATCAGGAAAATAAAATACAGACTCGAGAAATATCAAAAATACATTAGTGCTTCCATTGCTTCAGGCACTCGTGGAGCATCATTCGGCCTTGCCATGGGCCTGCGTGCTATATCTTGTTGAAGGCAGTAGAGGTCATCCATTATCTTGTGGACAAAGATCATAACCGCTGAGAAGAAGGTGGTACGAGTCATGTATTCGCATTCCTGTCATTTGGTGACAATGTAATCAGCTATTTCCCGGATCCTCGGTTTGATGATACCTTTCTCCGGAAGTAGACGCCCGATCTACTGAGATCTTGCCTCTAAAGCATGGGCGTCTTTGTTAGTCTTCTTTTGCCACTGTCGCAATTCTTCTCCCAACTGGGCTATCATGTCATAACACTATTCACTTTCCGCCTTAAACCTTTGTGCTTGTTTGGCCATCTCGTTTTCAAAAGTGGCCATTCTTTCTTTCAAACCTAAAACTTCTTGGTCGTGCTTTCTCTTCAATTTTTTCCCAAATTCTGCCCTTTCTTCGGCATTCTTTGCCAATTTTGATCGAGCTCGGGTCAAATCTT
The DNA here is from genome assembly GCA_005239505.1 of Nicotiana paniculata. NCBI lineage: Eukaryota > Viridiplantae > Streptophyta > Magnoliopsida > Solanales > Solanaceae > Nicotiana > Nicotiana paniculata. The sequence continues at coordinate 81,060 of ML353595.1, read as the reverse complement.
CCTCGGCTTTGTCCAAGTCGTCACCATAGCTACACAACCTTTGCCTGAGACTGGTGACAAGTCTTTTGTCGGCTCTATTCCTTTTGGGGTTTTCAATGGCTATCCTCATTTTCTGAATTTGAGCCTTGAGGGTTTCATTTTCTTTGTTCAGCCTGTTTATTTCCCCTTCGACCGTAGCAGTTTGTAAAGTGTTTTCAAATTTGAGTTCTCGGATATGGGCCTCCAGTTTACTTATTGTGGCCCGGTAGTTGTTTTCTTTTTCTAGCCAACCCCAATGTTCTTGTGTTTGCTCAGTAAAGTGCTGCACGTGAGGTCTTTTCGCAGGTCGCTCTGGTTCTTGGTGATCTCGGCCTCTTCTACCATACCACGAAATATAGTATGGATCTACTTCCCTTGAGATAAGTTTTTCACCTGAGTCTGAGGCTCTAAGAATCTGCACTGGTTCCAAATCAGACGGGCCCTGTTTTCTGGAAATGCAGCGCTTGGACACAACTCAATGGCTTGTTGGCTTAAATTCTCATCATTTGGAATGCTTTGTTGTCTACCCAATTTCCGTAAGACCCGATTTGGGGCATATGGATGGATACTCCGCAGACCCATTAACAAAAGATAACACACTTCAGCGTACATATTGATAACCTCACCGACAGGGATCCATCGGAAAGTCCACTCAATTCGGTCGGCGGTCAATGAACTCAGAGGTTAAACCATATTTCATGTAACCTGGGCGGTGATAGAGGTGCTCGATCATCCAAATCTGTAGGAGCAAATTGCACCCTTCAAAGAACTTTCCCCCTGACTGGTAAATTGTTAGGGCACGGTAAATCTCGGCTAAGACCATCGGTACAAGTGTGCCATTGGATTTTTTCATCATGAAATCTGCCATTCCCACAAGCCTGAAATCTTTGCATCCGTCACTTCTCGTGCAAATCAAGGTACCCAAGAATGCTACCACAAAAGTTAGCCCCATGCGCGCTTCCCATTTAGCCTGATCTTTGTGAGTTAGACCGGTGTTGTTAGCCTCATAACCTCGGGGATCTCCATAAAGTTCATAGAGAAAATAGAATGTGCAGAAACCTTCGGACAGGTGTGGGTCTTGGATGTCCCGACTAATGCTCAACAGATCCAAGAACTTATGTGGAGTCACTGCCCTGGGTGCCACTAGGTAGCGACTTCGAAGATTATTATTGAGACCAGCATACCTTGCTATTTCCTCTAGTGTGGGTGTCAATTAAAAGTCTAAAAAGTGGAACACGTTGCGGGCGGGATCCCAAAACGGTACTAGAGCCTCGACGATGTCCAACCTCGGCTTGATTTTTAGAAGACCAGTAAGTCCGCCTAAAGCTTTCATAGTAGACTTTCTACTAGCTTCCCCCAAGTCGCTCAACCACATATGGAGTCCTAAAGGAATTTCCTCGACGGCCCTGAAGGGAATGTTTTCAACTGTATTCATCCTGCACATTCATTTTGATTAAAACCACAAAAATTTTGAAAAGTGTTATTTTTTGCACAGGGTTTTGTAATGGACCATTTTTGCGAGTACGACCCTTTGATACTTCGGGTAGGAAGTTTTTTAACAATGTGTTTGCAAATTGGGTCAAAATTTAAAGACAAACCACAGGCGGCCACTTTTGCAAAAATGGCCTTCCGGTGGCCCACTTGGGCAATCGGGCTATAATGGCGTCGCCTAATTTTATTTAGGACTATATCCTTTGATTTTCAAAAATAAAGTTGGACCCGATGAGGGTTGCCTACGTATCCCACACCGGTGAGAATCAAACAATGCGTTGTTCGGGAAAATTTTGACTGATTAAAAATATATATCTATTCATTTTGTTTTGGAATACTATTTTCAGAAATTTTGGCAAAGTTTCGGGATAAATACGAGGATTTTCAAAACAGGGTGAATTTTCTATTCTACCTCTCCTGGTTTTTCCGTTCATTTTTTATTTTTTATTTTTTTTATTTTAACCGGTCAATACACAAGCTGAAATAAATAAATGCATGCACAACAGGTAAGATGCATCAGGGTAGTCTTCTACTTTTTTTGGTACACCTGTCCTAGACGGACCCTACCCCTGTGTTGAGTCCCCTAAGTCAAATGCATGTGATGCAAATAAGCATTCCTACTAGGGATCCAGCATGAGGATATGTTATACTAAGTTTAAATCTTGGGGTTTTTTTCTAGACATGGCTTACCCGAGCGGACAGCTCAAGCCGGGTGGGGGGGGGGGGGCAGCGTACCGGGAATGCAGAAGCTTCACCGGCTTTGCTACTTGTCCGTACCCCGTTCTAAAATTTGGATATAACTCTAACAGAAAAGAAGTCACACGAAGTGCACACTTCCCAGATGATTTAGAAGACTCGGAGAGAAGTGGGTTTCGACACAACTTATATACAGTTCACATAATGTCAAAGCGGAAAAAATGCGGCATTTAGCACGTTAGGTTCAAACATGTAAAAATCAGATAATAAAGCCAAATATAACAGTTTATTCTAAGCTCGAATTCTTTAACCCTGAATTAGAGACTCTGGGTTCTCAGTCCCCAGCGGAGTCGCCAGAGCTGTCACACCTCCGTTTTTTCCACTACCCTATATTAATGAAGGGCAATAAGGGAGTTTTTTTTCCAATTAAAGTGACATTATTCGAATATGGGATTTATTTTTAGTTTCAGAGTCTCCACCTGGATTTTTGACGATGTTCCGGGACACCGTTTATTTATTAAAAATCCCAAACCGAGGAAATGTAGACTCTGTTTAAGTCGTCTGCATAACAAAAATCCGAGTAAGGAATTCTGTTAACCCGAGAGAAGGTGTTAGGCATTCCCGAGTTCCGTGGTTCTAGCACGGTCGCTTAACTATTAATATTTGGCCTAAATTATCTGATTGTTTATGTGTTTTAGTCTATTGTGCATTTATCCTTTTTACTTTTAACCGCTTTTAGTATTTATGTAATTATCTTGAAATAAGTCACGATGGCGTGCACTTATTTATTTTTGGACACATTATAACTACACCACATGAAATGCACCCGCAATTACATCGCGTGACTTTTATTGTAGTTTGAAGTTGAAGACGGGGACAGGAGTTGTCGCACCCGAGTGTGGATTACGTGGTCAAGACTATGGTCATGACGATTTTATAGTGCCTATTTGAGGCAAAGTTTTCTATTTTTTCGAAAGAGTGTTTTAGTTTTAAGACCGATTAGGACGTTTATGGATTTATCTTGGACAAGTTACGATGGCATACACTTGTTGTTTTTGAGCACATGGCAAACCATCACATGAAATGCACCCGTGATTGTTATGTGCATTTTTATGAGTTGTTTAGAGTTAAGGGTCGGGGCATGAGTTGCCACTCCCGAGTGTAGGTTATGGTAGTTTTGGAATAATATTCTATGCTTTGTCAAATTTCAATATAAAGGGGCATGATTCTATCTATAAGGTATGTGAAGATTGTCTAAAATTAAACTTAACTAAAGGACAAGATTTTTAGGCTATGGCCATATTTTAGCCCATTTTACCATTTAACTCTTTGGCCAATCCTAATTGTGACTAATTTTGCTATAAGGGAGTACTAGTTTAGGAAAACCAAATAATTCTTAATGATCTTTACCTTTCGGTTTCATAATAATAAAAAAAATATGGTAATCAAAATACATGTTCATTCATACATACACTTATGAGCACAACACAACAGATTTTCCGTTTTTATTCTTTAGTCAGCCTAAACATAAATCCAAAATATTTGTTAATTCTGAAATGGGTTGGCAAGGTAAAATCATGCTACTTTCAGAACTTTTGCAATTTTTCTAAGAAATGATTGAACCACAGGCAGTCTTATTAATTTTGAGACAGTGATTCTTATCAATTTTAAACAAACTGATCTCGTGTTTCTAAAGGCTTTAAAATTCACACATGTATACATTGATTTTCGCAGATTTACAAGACCCAAGATAATTAGAAGGTAATCTATTGATTCTATCCATGTTGAGACTATACTGAATTTGAAATAAACATCTTTTCTAATAAAACTCCAAACGGGGTGTTTTTACATACGTTCTAAATATGATTTGCAGAACAACAAAAAAATGTAAACTCAAAATTTCAGGGACATGAATAAAATTGAAATTAAGCGTACGGTCCAGTCTTAAATTACATTACAATGAAAGCTAATGAAAATACAGGGAGGGGGTTATAACTTGACTGCCACTATACACTTTCCAGAATGAAAGAAGCTAAAAATAATATTCTAACTAATTTGCTGACTCGAAGCTCCCTTGAAGCCTTACGTTTGAGCCTTCTCTTTGGAATCTGTGAAAACCCCAGTTGATTGAGTGTTATGCAACTATCAGGACCAAACTGACCATGGAAAGGTCAATTTTAATTTTGATAATGCTTGTGTTCGAACCATATTGCCTGGCAGAATTATTTACGCACTTTCTCCAGGGTGAATGTGATCATAGGAGGATCAACTCACCTCTGGACTTGTCTTTTTTATACTTGGGACCTTTAGTCCATATTAATTCCTTAAATTGATTATTTAGGCGTTTCAAGAGGATAAATTTGATCAGTAAGTTAATTACTGCTTATGCACTGTTATGAGGCGAATTTGACTATCAAAGAGTCAAATTCATCTACCTTAGTGCTAACATTAACATAATTCTAAACTATATGGTACTTTAATTATCTAGGCATTTTTAGGGGATGAATTTGACCGTTCAAGGGTTCAAATTACTCACCCTAATTCCCTTCTTAACTACATCCTTTATACTCTTTTGAGGGTTAAACTTCAGTCAACTAGTGTTTATGCACTACTATGGGGTGAATTTGACTATCAAGCAGTCAAACTTATCTACCCTAGTGCTAATATTAACCTATCTAGAGACTTACTTGTTGAATCTCTTTATTCACCAAAGAGACTCAATTGAAAGCATATTTTGTGCACTCTTAGGGAAAGAATCTAACCATAGAAAAGGCCATATTCAGTCATCCTAGTGCAGCTTGTTCTATTATTTAGAACTATGAATGGTAACTAAACGGTCATTAAACAACATACACCAACCAAAAAGTACCAATATCAAAACAACATTTGTCACACTCACCGGTTCATTATCATACTAACAAACATCTATAAGACCACATTTATGTACAGTAAAACAAACAACCTTATTTATCAAGAACAACTAGCTTAAGCAATGAGTAAAAGAAGAGAGTTCCAATCTAGCATTTCATTGAGAATAAGAAGGGTTAATACATACCTTTTTAAGAGTAAAACAACAGAAAATTGGACCAAATAAAGGTCAGATGCTAAAAAACTGGAGATCAACACAGAACTAACCAGAAACAAGACCAGCAGTAGAGAAGCCCAGAAAATGAGAGCTTGGAAAACCAAAAATTGAAGCAACACCAGCAAGAAAAACAGATTTCAACCGGATAAACTTTAAAACCCAGAAAAACCAGTCAGCTACCACCCAAGTTCAAGAATACCAAGACCGAAGAAAACCAAATTTTTTCAGATATTTCTATACCTAATCAAGTGTTCTTTCAGTATAGGATTTCTACTGTATGTGTGTATATGAAATTTCAGTATCCAGATTTTCAGCAGGGCCCCAGGTTCAAAAAAGTGTCCAGAATATGTGAAAGGAAAGTCTATTTATAGGGAGCTCAAGGATGGGATATGCTTTTGGCATATACCTTATCCAAAAGGCTGAAAAATAGTACTAATAGTACATAGGGCAGCTGTCAACCTTATCTTGGGACAGCTGCCCCTATTCTAGAACATTCTTACTTATTAAAAGACCCTTTTATCCTTAAAATTCTGATTACCTAAACTACACTACCTAATATACCCCCTTGGAGTCTCTGAATTTACCATTGGGTAATCAGGGTTAAACTCACTTGGGTTATTACTTGGACTTTGGTTAGTTAACCCTAATTAGCGTACTACTTAACTAGGATCATTAGGTATTAACTCATGTTTAACTTGTTAATTAATTTGGGCCAATTAGATTAACTCCTTAACCTAAGTTAACTGATTCAATTTGGTTAATTTAACTCGATTACCTAAAATCAGAAACGTGATCAATTATTAAGCTCAGGTTAACTAATTTGTTTTATCTAATTAATCCTAACTAGTTATCCTGGACAGGTTTTAGGACTTAGTTAGTTAATTATGAGACTATTAGACTATGTTAATATATTAAACAAGTGATTATGGGAAATTATTATTAACTAAATTAGTCTTGATAAGTCTAGGTTAAATCATGACCAAACATTGCTTTAGAACTGAGTTTTAGCCTAATTGGTTGATTGGTTTTCTAATTATTAACTGATTTCAACTTGTTTAGGATTTTGGTTGATTAGTGAGAGTTAACTAATTTGTTAGACTTAGTCAGTTTTCTTGTATTAAAGTGTGTTTAAGTTTCACTTGAGCCTAGGGGGAATTAATTTGTTTAAATTACTTGAATATGACAATCTAACCTAAGAGTTGAAATTTAAACTATGATTAATTGGAAGTTAACATCTAATTGAGACTGATAAAATAGGTAGCAAAATCAAGGCTAAATCACACGACGACCTCAAAAAAAACACGAGCAAAACAACTAATAGAGGCTGTTTTACTTACAAGCATTTCTACATATGAATTCAGGGATTTAATCAATCAGTTGTTCATGCTCGTTTATTGACATAATTCACCAACATAAAGATGTCCGAAAATTAGCAGAGAAAGGAAACTAAACAAAAAACCTAATGCTAATCTTGGTCATACAAATTACTAAACTTGAACACTTAAATCATACAAAATAGTGATAAAAACCAAAGCTAAATGCATTTGGGACTTTAAACTAAAAAATAAAACATGAACAGGTAAAAGAAAACAAAAATCAGAAATAGTGATGTAATAAAGGAAAATAGTGAGTAAACTACAGCCTATTTATGCTATCAATCAAGAAACACATAGAAAGGAAGTGGGGGATACTAGTTTCCGGAGTTTGGCCGGACTACAACGACCTCCAAAAGTGACCCTTACTCACATGAATCGACGGCTCTCGTCGAGAACCATCGACTCATGTAAGTTTGAGTCACAGAGTTGCTTGGGATCATCTTCAGCATGTTCTAGGGTTTTGACTGTTTCCTAGATCCGGAATTACTCTTAACATGATGGTTATTTGGGGAAATTGATAGTGGGAGGTGATTAAGGTAAGGGTGAGGATCATCTGGTGCGAATTTGGGATTGATTGGAGAAGCTCCGCCGCCGGAGGCGATTTCTGGCCGGCGGCTAGGGTTTGGTCCCTTAGAGAAGATAGAGACGGTGGGGAAAGGGGGGTGTAAGACTTCGAAGTGAACTGGGGTAGGGGGTTCTTGGAACAGTTATATACTGGGAAATTAGGGAGTTCCCAGCCGTTAGATCAAAAGAGATCAACGACTGGGATTTGTTATAATCCAAACAACGTCATTTTGGGATCAGGGGCTGGCCGGGTGGGCTATGGGATTTGGGCTGGGTCGTTTGAGTGTATAGAGATAGGGATTGGGCCTGGGTATTTCATGGCCCAGGTCCGATTTTAGCTCTCTTAAACTAGTTAATCTAATTAAGTTCAAATCTAACTTAATCCAAAAATGTAGTAATTAATTTTAAACCTTATTTTTCATCTATTTACAGATTAATCAAGAATAAAACAATCAATTTTATATTCCTAATGAAATCTATGATTTATCGAATAAAATAAATGATTAATTTTTAATAATTAGCTATTAAAACTACATTACATTAAATAACCATCATTCATCTATTATTTAGTTAATTATAATTTTATAATTTCTTGATAATATTCATGCAATTTTTAATAATTTTAAAAGATGAATTATGCCAAAAATACGAATCTTTCACAATTTAATCACTGAAAATCAACAAAAATTCATAAAATCAATTGATTTATTGAGATTTTATAGGACGATATAGCGAGTAAAAATCACATGCTCACAGGGAGTCCTAGATTATTTATCCTATTGGATCACATTAGTACAATGCCCGGTAATCACTCAACAAAAAGGGGCTACACGTGGCATTAGCGCACCGGTCATCATATCCATATCTACCTTTTTCCCACCCCTTAGAGGTTATTTAAGCGAGTGTTATTTAACGACCTATATGCGTGCTGTTATTCGTCCCTTCTTAATGGCCATGGAAGAAATTAGGACCTCTACCTATAGGCAGTTCTAGACAGATCCCTAAGGTTTAAAAGAGAAAATACTAGGCGACATGCAAGAACAAATAGGACATTAGCAGATAAAGGCAGGAAAAATCAATTAAGAGGCTCAGATTTACCTCCACATAAAATGCACATAAACAACACGACTCAAACACAAACAAGGGAAATATTATTAAACGGGGTCCTAAGACATGATGTCTAGGTGAGTATCAGAACACAAGAGATATGCAGATTTGTTTTATAAACTCAGAAGCAGGGGGATCTAATATGTTTGCCTACTGATTTTAAGCATGTTAACCATTTAGCAGTAAACACAAAAAGAGACAGCTTCCAATTTAAAAGTTGATTACCTAAGGCTTTCCTAGGCTTAGGATAATGCACAATGATCACTAGAATTGTCAAAAAAACTGTTTAGAAGTTGTTTTACCTAAAGCATGATGTTCTAGGTGTTACAAATATACAGGGATTATTACCATTTTGTTTAAAACAGGGTGAGACTGTTTTATATCCTTTCTCATGCATCAGTAGTTTAGCTAAGTGAGACTTAGCGAGTACGAATGAAATCCTAAAATATGGTATCTATTATGCACATATAAGATGCATAATAATTTATATGCAAAATTCCTAAAGCAGGATTTCTAAATGCACAACATGGTTTCAAGATATGCAGAATTACTAAAGCATGATTTCTAAATGTGCAGGATCAACAATTTATGTTATTGTTGTTACTCAACCTAGAAGCAAGATTTCTAAGTGATAAATAGGGCCAAATGAGATGTTGAAGCAGTAAACCTAAACATGATATCTAATGCACAACATACTTAGAATGTATTGGTCCTAAACATGGATTCTAATGCACATATAGGAAATGTAAACCTAAGGGATGATTTCTACCCATTGATATTGATAACATATATAACTACCCTTCCCTTTTCACTAGCCAGCCCCAATATTCGTTTACAATAATTATTACAAACCAATATTGAATGAATTGCATAAGCAGATAAAGGAAAATAAGAAGTTACACTATAGGGAGCCTGAAAACGGACCCAGATTCCCAGAACCTCAAATGCCCAAATGGTTTCATAGCCTTTCCCATATCCGGGTGTGTCGGAGTTCCTTAAGGAGCTCGAGGGATCCCGGGCAGTGCTCATACCCTGATTTCACAACCATAATTGAGTAAGTGCAATGTGGAAGAGCCAACTCCAATGCATCATAGTTCAGAGAGATTTCATGGGTATCTCTAAGCAGTCACACATTGGAGAGGCAGAACTTAAAGACTTAAGAGTAGAGTGAGAGTGCTTGACATAGTTTTGAAAAGGTTTTAGTAGGAAAACATTGTGAAAAGGGACTTAGTTGAAATAGTTTTGTAAAAGAAAAGAGGGAGTTATTCAGTAAGACAGCTTTGAAAAGATTAGGGTAATTAACAAACAACATACCAAACACAGGACCAGAAACAAGTTCAGCAACACCCAAAGAACACATAATCACGACATGATCAGCAACACAAACCTTCATATAGGGGTAATGGGGGATTGTTGACAAATAGAGCATGTATGGTAAATACATAACATGTAGAGGTATAATGCACTTGGTGCAGGTAGCAAGACATAATCGGAAATACTCTAAGGGGTTCATGGGGTTGGGAGATAGTATAATCTCAACACAGTTTTAAATAAACACAGAATCATATAAGTTTAGGGGTACAGATTACTTTGCAAAGAAAGGTTTATACCAGAAACTAGATAGAGCAAGATCACGTTGATACATACTATGAAAGGGGGTAACATATTCATGATGATCCTAAGGAAGGGGAGTACACAACATGCTAAATGAAAAATAAGGTAACCAGGTCCAGTACAAGTTTCACAGCGAAACCATCGATAAAAACGGACTAGAAATGGGATGAATTGATGTAGTAAAAGAAACATATTGTTTTGGAGACTTAAATTGAAATCAATACATACCAGTAGAAAGATAGTAAACAAAAAGTGAAGAACAAGAGAGTGTAGTAATAAGCCTTGGCTTACAGCCAGAGTTAGAACAATAGTGAGTAACCAGAGAAAAGAGAGAGAGCAAAAGAGATTTTTTGTGTGAGAGATACATAGAACCAATGTGTTCGTGTGTGTTGTGTTAATGAGAGAGCATATATATAATAGTTTGAAACTAGGTAGAAAATAAGGTAAAATCAAAGTTAAGCAGTAATTATGAAATTGGGTATCAATCAGTGTAAGTACTCCCTTAATTTAGGGAGTTATCTTCAAACAATAATAGACAGGTGACAAACAAGGAAGGAAATTAAATAAGGCTGAATATAACAAATACAGGAATAATTCAACATAGTACAAGTATAGAACTTGCAATCAAGGCTAGGTAAGTAATATTCTAATTAAGGAAAATAGATATAAATCAATTAACAGTAAAGTCGAACATATAGTAAGGCAAGAAACAAACTAAAGGTTGAAAGTCAATGGAGAATACCATATCAATCACAAGGAATCAAGGATTCAAATAGAAAATAGTATTAATTAAAGAAAAATACCATAGATGAATGGAGTAAACATAATATAGGCAAGAATAGGCAAAGTAGGGTAAAAGAATCACATAAGTCAGGGATTCAAACAAGAACATAGCACTGATTAGGGGAATTAACACAAATTTCTGAGAATAAGCGGAATAAACACATAATAGGCAAGAAGAGGAAAAATCAAAAACCCTAATAAGGTAAGAATCACAAAAGCATAGAATTTTCATGAGAAACAAGCACATATGCAGATTAAATGAATATATTGTCAAAGAAAGACTTAGAACCCAGGATTAAGACCAAGGGACTTAGGGTTTGAACATAATAAATCAGATAAAAGGGGAGAAACATGAAAAAAATATTTTAACATAGCAAAAATCATAGAATAAGACGGAAAATCAGAAGGAAAAAGACATTTTGGAAAAGGGTTAAGAAACCCTAGTTTGAAGACGATGAGGCGTTTTTGAAAAATCGGAAAGATCTTTAAGAAAATAGTAAAGGTAAATCGAAATATACTCAGATCTCTTACAGATCTGAGAAGTCAAGAGATGAGATAGGGTTTCTGAGAGAGATAACCCAAAGATAGATAGAATCGGCTTAGAAACCATAGGTTTTAGCCGTAGATGGAAGGATCTTACTCGGACAGGCCAAGGGTGGCCTAAGAACGGCATGAGAGGCCATGGGGTGAGTTGAGCTGCCTCTGGTTCTCGTGAGGACCTTAGGGTGGCAATAATCTGGCGTGTGAGGAAGCCATGGAGGCTAGGGGTGGTGGTGGAACCACCATTGTTATCGGCGAGTCCACGTCCGGCGAGAGAGGCTTAGGTTTAGCAAAGAGAGCTTGAGAGATGAGAGGGGAGTGTAACGGCGGAGGAGAATAGATAATGTGAAAATGGGAATGAGGGTTTGGGGGTAGTCTTTAGGATTAATTTAGGTGAGAAAAGATCTAGTCCATTGATCAAAATTGATCAATGGTCCAGATTAAACAAGACATTGGGTCGGGTAATTTTAATGGATTGGGACTGGGGTATTGGGTTAATTCAACCAGGTTTAGGTCTGGTCCAATTAGGCTATAATTTAAATAAAACTAGGCTATTTGTTAAATACCCAATGCAACTTAATTAAAATAATTTATAAAATAGCCAATAATTATAAAAATGAATTTCATGCATAGAAAAATAGTTTTAAAATGATTATTTAGTATTTATATGAATGATTAGTTTCTGGTAAAAATAGTATAAAATTATGTGATTGGGCTATAATTCCAAAGTTATTGCAATTATAGCCAAAAGGTGCCAGTTCGGCTAATTATGAAATAATTTGGTCTTAATAAGACCCAAAAATAATAAATTGAATCAAGAAATGCTTTTGAAATTATTTGTGATGCAATTTTATAATTATTTATTGGAAATAAAATGTTGGGTAAATTAATATAGGAAAATTGCGGAAAATACCAATTGCTACTAATGCATGATTTTGAAGATATATATGTGATTTGAAATATATTTTGGGGAAAAATCTGGTATCAACATGCACCACGTTCAGGAATTGAGAAAGAGGTTCACAAAGACGGAATTTCGGCACGTCCCCAATGTTCGAACGAGTTTGCCGATGCACTGGCCACTCTATCATCCATGATACAGCATCCATATAAGAACTTCATTGATCATATTCAAGTAAGGATCCACAGTCATCCGGCATATTGTGCCCATGTTGAAGAATAAGCAGACGATAAACCATGGTTCTACGACATCAAAGAGTACTTGGCGAAGGGAGAGGACCCAAAGCATACAAATCATACACAAATACACACGCTTCGGAGATTGTCCAATAGCTTCTTTCACAGGGGAGGAACCCTATACAAAAGAACTCTTGATTTGGGATTACTAAGATGTGTCGATGCAAAGGAAGCCTCCAAACTACTCGAAGAGATACATGCCGGGACTTGCGGCCCACATATGAATTGTTTGTTTTGGAAAAGAATATACTCATAGCCGGTTTTTTCTGGATGACCATGGAAACGAACTGCATCCAGTATGTTCGAAAATGCTACCAATGTCAGGTACATGCAGACATGATAAAAGTACCACCAAACGAGCTCAATGCAACAAGCTCACCTTGGTCGTTCGCCGCCTGGGGAATGGACGTCATAGGACCAATCGAGCCTACCGCCTCAAATGGACACAAATTCAACCTAGTAGCTATTGATTATTTCACAAAATGGGTCAAAGCAGTATATTACAAAGCAATGACTAAGAAAGTTATGGCAGAGTTTGTCCCCAAACGTATTGTTTGTCGATTCGGAGTTCTAGAGTCAATCATCACCGACAACGCCTCAAATCTCAATAGTGATCTGATGAAATCCATGTGCGAGACTTTCAAAATCAAGCACAAGAATTCTATAGCCTATAGACCTCAAATGAATGGAGTTGTAGAAGCCGCCAACAAGAACATCAAGAAGATATTGAAGATGATAGAAAAGCACAAACAGTGGCACGAGAAGCTATCATTTTCCTTATTGGGATACCGCGCTACAGTCTGCACATCAACCGGGCAACTCCGTATTTACTGGTTTACGGTACAGAAGCTGTTATTCTTGCCGAGGTGGAGATTTCTTCCTTAAGGATCATACAAGAAGCTAAGCTCAGCGACGCAGAATTGATAAGAAGTCGTTATGAGCAACTAGCGCTCATAGACGGGAAAAGAATGAATGCAGTATGTGACAGACAAATTTATCAGAACAGGATGTCCAAAGCCTTCGACAAAAGAGTCAAGCCAAGATAGTTGTCACCAGGGCAACTGGTGTTGAAGAAGATCTTTTCACATCAAGATGAAGCCAAAGGGAAATTCTCTCCCGACTGGAAAGGTCCAACATGGTTCACCAGGTACTGACAGGAGGAGCTCTTATACTTGTAGAAATGGACAGAGAAGTCTGGCCAAAATCGATCAATTCAGATGCAGTCAAACGGTACTATGTATAACTCTTTATGCTTTTCTCAGATGCTGTAATTGAACTATGTCTGGCCTGATTCCTGTTTAAGAGGGGATACATAGGCAGCCCCATGGGTTCGGTCACAATTCAATAAAAATATCATCCCCCCCCTCCCCGCAATTGGAAACTGGGGCAGAATTTTGAGGAGGACCCTAAGCAATTTCAGCCGATCGTAGCATGTGCAACAGTCAGAGATGTCAACCCATCTTACTGGGGCAGAATTTTGAGGAGGACCCTAAAAATTTCATAGCATGAGAGGTTGCAATGTCTCGAACCTTGTCGCTGTCATCGGTTCATCTAAGTTTCTTAAAACATATTTTTTCCACTATGTCTTTGAAAAATCATGCATGCTTGCTTGTGAAATATCTCTATTTAGCAAACGCTACCCCCGATGATATGAACAGGATCATCAGACCAAGCAGAACAAGTCCAGGGACGCTAGCGGGGATACGAACCAACCTCCCCATCTACAGAACTCACGAATTTTCTTTGGATGCAGGAACAAAGGATAAACATGTTTTGAAGTCACGATTCTTAAAAACCTTTGCAATCGCCAAAACTTGCTATCAGCACAAAGAATAGACATGCCTCATAATCAGAATTCTCATAACAATTGTAATACTGCCATCTGCTACCAGCTACAAAATTCCGCTGCTAGTTGCTATTTATTCTTCTGCATAAGGCTAAGTTATGCCTTCATCTTGCATGGGACTAAGCTCTGTGGCGCATCTTGCATGAGGTTGAGATCTACCTCTAGATTTGCATAAGGCTAATCTCCGCCTTCATCTTGCATAAGGCTTATCGCTGCCTTCCCTTGCATGAGACTAAGATCTGTCTCCATCTTGCATGAGGTTAAGCTCTACATCCACATTTGCATAAGGCTAATCTCTGCCTTCCCTTGCATAAGGCTAATCTATGCCTTCCCTTGCATAAGGCTAATCTATGCCTTCCCTTGTATAAGGCTAATCTCTGCCTTAATCTTGCATAAGGCTAATCTCTGCCTTCCCTTGCATAAGGATAATCTCCGCCTTCATCTTGCATAAGGCTAATCTGTACCTTCCCTTGCATAAGGCTAATCTCTGCCTTCCCTTGAATAAGGCTAATCCCTGCCTTCATCTTGCATAAGGATAAGATCTACCTCCATCTGCATAAGACTAAACTCTGCCTTCATTTGCATGAGACTAAGCTCTGTCTCCATACTTGCATGAGGCTAAGCTCTGCCTCCAATTTACTTTTTCACCGATACTAAGCGTTGCCTCTCAAGTATTATCTACTTTGCTCCTCTTTCGGGCTAAGCTCTGCCCTCCAATTCGCAAGACTAAGCCTTGCCTTGTCAACATCATATTATTGCATTTCATGGGCTGAAATATCGCCAATCTGTCAAAAGGCGTCATAGTCTAAATGCATCATCCTCATAGTCGGAAGACATCATGTCATGGCCTGAGGATCTCTCTCGAATTTTCATATCATTATTCAAAGGTGTCATACTTCGGGGGCACCATCTTCATGGCCCGAGAACATCATTTCATGGTATGTGAAACTCTCATCAAACAATTCATGGCCCATGACATCATGGACCGAGGACATCATCCCTAACCGTCCAAAGACAGCTTTTACAGTCCAAAGGGAACCTGCATCATGTTTAATTTTATGCACAATATAAGTTTGTAGTACTCTTATCTTCAGGTGACCCGGCGAGCAACTACTACCCTAGCAGGAGCGATTCTGCTCCAGTTCCGTCAACTATATCAAACTTGACCCCCCCATGTAAATCGTTCATCCGCCTATCCCTAGATATTACGTCCGTTCTTCCAACGACTTCACCGGTATATCTCACCGATGAATCTGCAACTACATACGGCCTGATTCGTGTAAAACCAAGGATATGTAGGCAGCTCATAAGACAGGGTGTGGCCTAAATCTCTCAAACCGTTTCGCTCGGTCAAAATTGGCCATCATATCTTTACCGACAACTTTTTCATCCTTTCCGGGTAAAGAGGGGCAGTTGTTGATACCCAATTTTTCCCAAAATATTTTTAAATTGCATATATACCTTCAAAATCATGCATTACCACCAATTGGTAATTTTTTCATAATTTTTCTACATTTTTATTAATTTGTCTAGTATTTTATTTCCAATAAATAATTAAAAATTTGCATCACAAATGATTTCAAAGGAATTTCTTGATTTAGTTTATTATTTATGGTCCTATTAAGACCAAATTGCTCCATAAATAGCCTATTTTGTACCTTTTGGCTATAATTGCAATGACTTTTCAATTATAGCCCAGGTATATAATTTTCGTATCACTTTTAGCATAAATTAGTCCTTTATATTTTTAAAATACTAAATAATCATTTTAAAATTATTTCCATGCATAGAATTAATTTTTTATAATTAGTAATTATTTTAATTAAATTATCTTGGTATTTAACAAATAGCCCATTTTTAATTCAATTACAACCTATTAAACCAGCCCAAACCCTTAATTAAACCAGCCCAAATACCCAAGCACAATCCCTAAATCAACCCGACCCAATTCTGGTTAGATCTTGGTCGTTGATCAATTTTGATCAACGATCCGGATATAATCTTTCCTAATTTAACCTAAGGACTACTCCTTCCAAACCTCTCATTAACTCTTCACTCACCCGCCGTCACCCCTGACCTTCTCTCTCAAACTCCCTCTGCTTAACCCTAACTCCCTTTCACCGGTTGCTTGCTCACCGGTAATAATGGTGGCTCACCACCACTCCCAGCCTCAGTGGCTCCCCCATGACCGGATTCTTGTTGTCTTGAGGTCCTTAAGGGACCAGTGGTTGTTCACTCACACCCCATGGCATGTTCTCGTCATTCTTAGGCCACCATGGCCTGATTGAGTAAGATCGTCCTATTTTATTACTAAATCTATGGCTTCAAAGCCAGAATCTCTCTATCTCTGAGTTATCTCTCTCAGAACCCTAACTTCATCTCATGACCCTTTAGATCTATAATAGATTTGAGATTTTTTTGAGTTGTTTTACTATTTTCTATGAGAATTTTTCTGATTTTCAAAGCGTCCCTTCATCTTCATAACTAGGGTTTTTTAAACCGTTCTTCAAAATGATTATCTAAGTGTTATTCCTTGATTCTTATTTGTTTAATGGATTTTTTTAGACTTCCTTTTAACCCTAATCAGTTATGTTGAAAATGTCACGCCCCAAAACCGAGGGACGGGACTGGCGCCTAACCGAATGAACCCTGTCAAGCGATCTTGATTTGCCTTTCCTAGCCGACGCATTTCCCCGTGTTTATAGAATACATTATTCATATGAAATAGCAAGAAAAAATCAAAAGCGTGGATTCACAACATAAAGTCCATTTTTTCCTCTTTTAACGTTTTAACATTAGATCTTGCCAAAACATACATACGGGACCACGATTACGAGTAAGTACAACAACTACCAAAATATATTTACAACCCACATAGTGTCTACGGAGCCTCTAAGAGTATGAAAAAATGTACATAGACTTGCCGGCAACAAGGCCCCGGCTATACCTCAAAGGAACAACATATACAAGTAAAGTCAACATGGACTACACACGACCCCGAGGGAAAGTGGGGCTCACCAGTACAGCTGGAAGGATGGAGGAGAAGGGCACCACTATTGGTGATCAGCACTACCTGCTAAAGAACCACCTACATCCATTTAAAAGATGTAGCGCCCCCGGCAAAAGGGATGTTAGTACCATCGAATAGTACTAGTATGTATGAAAAAACCTACTCTAGAGAGGATAAACATCAACATTCAAATAGAAATAGAGGCATCATACAACAATACACCGAATCAAGGGAAAACACAAACAAGAATTACCACATCCCTCATCCCGTTTTTCCATATTTTGGTTAATGTTCTTTTAGCTTTCATCTTGTTATTATTATTATTATTGATCCACCGTGTCGTTGTCACATGGAGTCTGATATCTGCCAGATTGGCTAAGACATCCTAGGTGAGGTCCGAATATCATCACAACACATATCACCACCGTGGCACGTTCACACGGAGTCTGATCTCGGCCTGAATCGGCTAGGCTTACACCGTGGCATGTGCACACGGAGTCCGATCTCTGCCTGATTGGCTAGGCCATCTCAACTGAAACAGTGAGGACAATGATCATCATCATATCACAATATCAAGTCATCCATGTGTACGACATGAAGTCCGATCCCAGCCCGATCGGATATGCCATCTCACCCCTAGGACATTCTCATATTGATTCACGGATACTTTAGATCACTTTCATCATTTTTACATTTTTGATCCCCAACACATATCATTTCATTATTTGATTCATCTTTCATATCATTAGAATCTCTTGATTCATATTTCATGCCAATCCAATCCTTTAATTCATATTCCATTACAACTGAATCCATTGATTCATGTTTCATATCAATTCAATCCTCTTGATTCATAGTTCATATCATTAGAATCCCTTTATTCATATTTCATATCAATTTACCCTTTCACATTAACCACACCCATCACATAATAGGTTCGCACACATAGTAGAAGAGGGAACATGATGATCACAATTTATACTTCCAATAACATAACAACATGGTAGTAGCATGGAACAACATAGAAGTAAGAATTTCTCAATTAGGCACTTAAAACACATAAATTCCAAAGATAGTCAACAAGAGAGTCATACGCGGAAAGTGAACACAACGGGTTTATCCTATGAGGATTAGAGTTAGCCATACATACCTCGAATTGGAATTTCCTTTTAATTTCTATCTCAAATCACCGAACCTCTTAGCACCTCCAATCAAACGCTATGTGCTCCTCTAGATTTCATAACCCCTTTTTAGTGAAAGATTACTCTAACCTACTTCCCTTTACTGGATTATGGTAGATTAAGTACATGCACGCAAGATTCTTAACTTTCATCTTCAAGAACTAATCTATGTGTGTTTCATTTTAACTAGATCTGATAATTAAGGGAAACAGGGTGGGAACTTACCTCTTATGATGAAGAAGATGATGTCTACTCGATTAGTTCCAGGCCTGAGTAGTGATGGAGGATCATTTTGGTGGAGATGGTGACTTCTCTCACTAGAACCCACTCTTACTTCTCTATATTTTAATCAGAATGTTGTTAAAAATGAAGGGGAAGGGTTGTTTATTAACCTGGGGGTCGGGTTTTAAAACTAGAAATTAGAAGCCCCGATATAGGTATGTAGTTAGGAATGTGATCGCATTCCTGTTACGCGGTCCTCATACCTGTCGCAAAAGTGGCCCTCAGCTGGGCCAAAAAGAGGATCGGATTGTCAAGGTATGCGACAACTATGCGGTCTGCATACCTATTATGCGATCGCATAGTGCGCCGCATAACTCGCTCTCAAAAATTTAGGTGAAAGAATGCGACAACTATGCGGCCCGCCTTCATGAAATGCGATCACATTGTGGGCCGCATAGATGTCCTCAAAATGGATAGCAAACTGTCCAAGTATGCAACCACTTTGCCGTCTACATACCTGATCTACGATCGCATAGTGGACCGCATATCTGCGCAAATCTGAAAAATTCTATCTTTTAAGTTATGGGGTACTTCTTACTCCAAAAGGGTCTGTTTTAAGAATTTCTACAGTTATAACAACATGGGGACCTATCCTGGCATTGTTTTCAGTTGAGAAATTTTACGCATCTTTACATCCTCCCCCACTTAAAATCATTCATCCTCGAATGAGGATTGGGGAATCACTTGGGTATGAAAACACAAAATGGCAGCCCCCCAATTTTCACTAACTCCGATATTTTCTAAAAACATCGCCAAAGTTTCCTTTGTAAATTGGCATATCCACCAGTCAGAGAGCCCCCAAAACACAATTCAACAAATTCCACATATCTTCAGTTATTTCACAAGTTGCACATAGTTCAACTAACACCACGAATTGCACATAATTGATTTATGTCAATGAGTTGCACATTATTCAGCTATTACAATACATACAAGTATTGCACAAAGTTGAGAAGTCATAAGAGAAGGGAAATTAGGAGAGTGGGGTGTTCTTGCACAAAATATGACACAAAAATGCAATTGCTTAGAGATGACAACTTTCAAATCCCGCTACCTAACTTATTCAAACAAATGAGGGTATTTTTCTTTCATTTCTTTTTTCGCTTCCCATGTGGCTTCCTCGACACGTTGACTCCGCCACAACACTTTAACTGAAGCAATCTCCTTATTTCTCAACTTACGAATCTGCGTATCAAGAGCAGAAACTGGAACCTCTTCAACCTCTTCATATGATAATCCTTCATTAACTTCAACGGTCTCAACTGGCACGAAGACAGATGGATCTCCAATAACCTTTTTCAGCATGGACACATGAAACACCGGGTGCACCAATGACATTTCAGGGTGCAACTCCAGCCTATACGCCACCTGTCATATCCTCTGAGCGATCCTATACGGCCCAGCATATCTTGGGCTCAATTTCCCCTTCTTTCCAAACCGCATGACTCCCTTCATGGGAGAAACCTTCAAGAATACCCAATCATCTATTTGAAACTCCAAATCCCTACGACGAACGTCCGAATAGGATTTTTGATGACTCTGAGCAGTTTTCAACCTCCCATTTATGATTATAACCTTCTCCATATCCTGATGCACAAGATCCGGCCCTAGCAGTTCCGGCTCTCCAACCTCGAACCATCCAATCGAAGATCTACACCTTCTTCCATACAATGCCTCAAATGGGGCCATCTGAATACTAGCATGGAAATTGTTGTTGTAAGAAAACTCTATAAGTGGAAAATGATCATCCCAGCTACCCTTAAAATCAAGTACACAAGCTCGCAACATGTCTTCAAGCGTCTGAATAGTCCACTCTGCATGCCCATAAGTCTGTGGGTGGAAGGTTATGCTGAGATTTACCTGCGGTACCCAAACCTTGCTTAAATTTCTTCCAAAAGTTTGTTGTGAATTGGGCCCCTCGATCCGAGATAATAGAAACTGGAGTGCCATGGAGCCTGACAATTTCTTTGATATACAACTGAGCGTACTGTTCTGCAGTATCTGTGAACTTGACTGGCAAGAAATGTGCTGACTTCGTGAGTCAATC
This sequence comes from Nicotiana paniculata, assembly GCA_005239505.1. Classification (NCBI taxonomy): domain Eukaryota; kingdom Viridiplantae; phylum Streptophyta; class Magnoliopsida; order Solanales; family Solanaceae; genus Nicotiana; species Nicotiana paniculata. Next base: position 60,223 of record ML353595.1, on the reverse strand, counting down.
CACTATTACCCAAATTGAGTCGAACTTATGCGGAGTGCGGGGTAACCCTACCATGAATTTCATCTTGATCATCTCCCATTTCCACATTGTTATTTCCATAGGCTTCGCCAACCCACCGAGCCTCTGATGCTCGACCTTCACTTGCTGACAGTTCGGACACCTAGCCACAAAGTCATCCACATCCCTCTTTATACCATTCCACCAATAAATCTCCTTAAGATCGTGATACATTTTTGTAGAACCTGGATGTACGGAATATCTAGAATTATGAGCCTCCGCCATTACTCTCCCAAAGATCATCCACATCCGGAACACATAGTCTTCCTTGACACCACAAGACACCGTCGCCATTTCCAAGTGAAAATGATGTGGTGTTGTGATTTAGAAATGCCTCTCCCAACTGTTCCAATGCTGGATCCTTGAATTGCTTTTCCTTGACTTCTGCTACAAGCAAAGATTCGGCTCCGTTACACACCACAACGCCCCCTTCGTTTGAGGCTGAAAGACAAACCCCCAGACTTGCTAACTGGTAAACCTCCCGAGCCAAAAGCCTCTGACCTGCTTCTAAATGAGCCAAGCTACCCATGGATTCCCGACTAAGAGCGTCGGCCACCACATTCTCCTTCCCTGGATGGTACAAAATATTCATATCATAATCTTTGAGCAATTCCAACCACCTCCACCGCTTTAAGTTCAACTCCTTCTGTTTGAATAAATACTGAAGACTCGTGTGGTCTGTGACACGTCCATATGGACCCCATAAAGATAATGCCGCCATATTTTCAATGCAAAAAAAACCATTGCAAGCTCCAAATCATGCGTCGGATAATTCTTTTCGTGATTCTTGAGCTTTCTCGAAGCATACGCTATAACCTTACCACCTTGCATCAACACACACCCCAAACCAACCCTTGAAGCATCACAATACACTACAAGGCCCTCTGTACCTTCTGGTAAAGTCAACACCGGCATCGAAGTCAATCTTGATTTCAATTCCCGGAAACTCTTTTCACAAGCATCGGACCACTGGAACTTAACCACTTTCAGCGTCAGCTTAGTCAATGGGGAGGAGATAGTAGAGAATCCCTCCACGAAGCTCTGATAATATCTAGCTAAACCCAAGAAACTGCAAATCTCAGTCAGGGTCATTGGTCTAGGACAATCCTTCACCGCTGCAATCTTATGGGGATCAACCCAAATCCCTTCCCTGGAAACAACATGGCTCAAAAAGGTGATCGATTCTAGCCAAAACTCACATTTTGAGAACTTTGCATACAATTGGTGCTGATGAAGAGTCTGCAGAACTGCCCTGAGGTGATTAGCATGATCTTCCTGACTTCACAAATAGACAAGAATGTCGTCGATGAAAACTATCAAGAAAGAGTCGAGAAATGACTTGAAGACCCGATTCATAAGATCCATAAAAGCTGCTGGGGAGTTGGTTAGCCCAAAGGACATTACTAAGAATTTGAGGTTCCCATAACGAGTCCTGAAGGAGGTCTTAGGAACATCCTGCTCCCTGATATTTAACTGGTGATACCCGGACCATAAATAAATCTTTGAGAAGAATCTAGCACCTTGCACTTGGTCGAACAAATCATTTATCCGAGGCAATGGGTATTTTTTTTTATGGTGACCTTGTTGAGCTGCCGATAATCAATACACATTCATAGGGACCCATCTTTCTTTTTGACAAAAAGAACCGGTGCGCCCCAAGGCGACACGCTTGGCCGAATGAAACCCTTTTCTAGAAGATCTTTCAACTGCTCCTTTAACTCCCTCAATTTTGTTGGTGCCATTCTATAGGGTGGAATAGATATTGGTTGCATATCTGGAAATACATCAATCCCGAAATCGATATCTCTATCTGGTCGAATCCCAGGAAGCTCATCCGAAAAAACCTCAAGAAACTCATTCACAACAGGCATAGACTCGGGAGAAGGCACCTCTAAAGTGGTGTCTGCAACCCGGACAAAATGGTAGATGCACCCTTTTCTGATCATCTTTGAGGACTTGAGGTAAGAAATAAACCTACCTCTTGGTATGATATTATTCCCCTCCCACTCAATAAGTGGTTCATTAGGAAACTCAAGCCTCATAATTTTGGTTCCGCAATCGAGTTTAGCAAAGCACAAATAGAGCCAATCCATCCCTATAATAACATCAAAATCTACCATTTCTAACTCAATAAGATCGTCCGTGGTATCCCAAACACGCACCATGACAACACAATTCCTATAGACTCTCGCGGCCGTAATAGATTCACCCACTGAAGTCGATATTGAGACGGCTCATGAAGTTGTTCGGGTTCTATCCCAAAACTCGAAGCAATAAAAGGAGTGACATATGATAAGAAAGACGCGGGATCAATAAGAGCATATACATCATAATATTGGGCAGTCTGAATACCTGTGACTACATCTGGAGAAGCCTCCACACTCTGGCGACCACTCAAAGAATAGAATCGACTTGGTCTTCCCCGACCTCGTGCACCACCCCTAGCTGCACCACGCCCTGCTGGTACTGAAGGGCCTCGAGCTGGTGGGTGTGCTGAAGATGTAGCAGCTCAAGAACGGGATGGCTGGGCGGCACCCCAACCTTCTCCCTGGTTGGATGAAGGGCAGTCTCTCTGAATGTAACCCCTCACCCCACAGCCATAGCATATTGGCTGATCCAGGTAAGAGGACCCAATATGAAACCTCTCACACTTGGGGCATATGCCCCTCTGTTGCTGCTTGAACCTCCTACCTGAACGACCCGGCTGGTGGAACCCCCTGTTGCCTAAATTGGCCCCAAAATGACCTCCCTGCTGATGATGATAGTGATGATCTAGTGGCAGGGCACTAGCTGATAATTGAGAATGAGACTGGGATGGTCCTGATGACCCTCTCCCAAGGACTGGTCTCCCACCTCCAAACGAACCCCTAAAGTTGCCCGCTGACCGGGCCTTACTACTACTTTCTCTCTACATTCTTATATTTAGCTTCCGAGCCTCTGTATCCTGGGTGAATACCACAATCTTCCCATAGTTCATATCTGAATGCAGAGCGGCTGTAGCAGCTTCATTGACAACCAAGGGACCAAGGTCTGAACAAAACGACGAAGTTTGGCCTCTATATTCGGCACCATATGGATAGCATATTTGGACAGGTGCACGAACTCCATATGGTACTCCCACACACTCATGTTGCCCTGCTTGAGGACCTCAAACTGTGTAGCACGGGCTGCCCTAGTCTCGGCGGGCAAGAAATGATCACTAAAGCCGCTACAAACTCATCCCATCTCGCCGGAGGGCTCCCCTCCTCACAGGAATTCTCCCACATCTCGAACCACGAATAGGCTGCTCCATTCAAATGATAGGAGCTAACCCTACCCCCTCTGTCTCAGTAGCCCTCAAAACTTGGAGGATCTTGTACATCTCGTCAATAAAATCCTGAGGATCAGCCTCTGAGGTCAGTGCCTGTGAACTATGGAGGGGCTAACTGTAGAAACCAGTTGACCCTAGAACCTGAAGAATCCCCTTGCTCGCTGGAGGACAGAGGGGCAACATTTTATCTTTCAGCCTGCGAGGCCACTAGTTGAGTCAACATCTGGATGGCTCCATTAAGGTTCCCATCAGAAATGCCGGGACCGGAAGATGGACCTGGAGGAGGGTCAGGAATATCAGCGGGAGGGATTGTAGAACCCTTTGCTAGAGCAGGAATTGGAATAATCTGGCCTGGAATGTAGGAGTCAGGCCGGTTCATGGTCGAGGAGTCATTCTCACCCCATTAGATGGAGAGTTTATGGCCACATTTAGGGTGGCATTTACCTCTAGGCCGAGTCGAGCTTTCTTCCTGGGTGCCATTTTCTGAAAGTTGGAACAATGCACGAGTTAGAGACAGACAACCTCACCTTTCACCACATCGCATATACAGAATAACAATAAAGGGTAATTTCCTAAATGTCCATGCAGCACCCTAATTATAGATGTGGTCAACAACACACCAATAAAAAGGGCTATACTAGATACGGCTCCGAGACATCTTATGACACTTTTAAAAACCTTAGGCTCTGATTCCAACTTTTTCACGCCCCAAAATCGAGGTACGCGACCGGTGCCTAACCGAATGAACCCCGTCAAGCAAACCTGATTTGCTTTTCCTACCCAACGCGTCTCCCCATGTTTATAGCATACATTATTCATATGAAATATCAAGAGAAAATTAAAAGCGTGGATTCACAACATAAAGTCCTTTTTTTCCTATTTTAACGTTTTAACATTAGATCGTGCCAAAACATACATACTAAATACAATATTCGTGATACGAGACCACAATAACGAGTAAGTACAACAACTACCCAAAATATATTTACAACCCACATAGTGCCTACGGAGCCTCTAAGAGTACGGAAAAATGTACATAGACTTGACGGAAACAAGGCCCCAGCTATACTTTAAAAGGAACAACATATACAAGGGAAGTCAACATGGACTACACACAGCCCCGAGGGAACGTGGGGCTCGCCAGTACGGCTGGAAGGATGGAGGAGAAGGGCACCACTATCGGTGATCAACACTACCTGCTACAGAACCACCTACATCCATTTAAAAGATGTAGCGCCATCGGCAAAAAGGACGTTAGTACCATTGAATAGTACTAGTATGTATGAACAAACCTACTCTAGATAGGATAAACATCAATAGTCAAACAAAAAGAAAGGCATCATACAACAATACAGCGAAGCAAGGGAAAACACAAACAAGAATTACCACATCCCTCATCCCGTTTTGCCTTCTTTTGGTTAATGTTCTGTTAGGTTTCATCTTGTTATTATTATTACTGATCCACCATTTCGTTGTCACATGGAGTCCGATCTCCGCCTGATTGTCTAAGCCATCCTAGGTGATATCTGAATATCAGCACATCTTATATCACCACCGTGGCACGTTCACACAGAGTCCGCTCTCTGCTCGAATCGGCTAGGCTTACACCGTGGCATGTGCACACGGAGTCCGATCTCTGCCCGATCGGCTAGGCCAACTCAACTGAAACAGTGAGTACAATAATCATCATCATATCACAATATCAAGTCATCCATGTGTACGGCATGGAGTCCGATCCCAGCCCGATCGGATAGGCCATCTCACCCCTAGGACATTCTCCTATCGATTTATGGATACTTTTGATCACTTTCAACATTTTAAACCTTTTTGATCCCCAACACATATCATTTCATTCTTTGATTCATCTATCATATCATTAGAATATCTTGATTCATATTTCATGTCAAACCAATCCTTTAATTCATATTCCATAACAACCCAATCCATTGATTCATGTTTCATATCAATTCAATCCTCTTGATTCATAGTTCATATCATTACAATCCCTTTATTCATATTTCATATCAATTCACCCTTTCACATTAACCACACCCATCAAATAATAGGTTTGCGCACATAGTAGAAGAGGGAACATGATGATCACAATTTATACTTCCAATAACATAACAACACGATAGTAGAATAGAACAACATAGAAGCAAGAATTTCTCAATTAGGCACTTAAAACACATAAATTTCCAAAGATAGTCAACAAGAGAGTCATACCCAGAAAGTGAACACAACGGGTTTATCCTATGAGGATTAGAGTTAGCCATACATACCTCGAATTGGAATTTCCCCTTAATTTCTATCTCAAATCACCGGACCTCCTAGCACCCTCCAATCTAATTTTCAACGTGACACATCTAAATTTAGAATTAGGAATCATGAACATGACTTGAACTCATTTGGGAATTTTATCAAACGTTATGTTTTCCTCTAGATTTCATAACCCTTTCTTTAGTGAAAGATTACTCTAACCTACTTCCCTTTACTAGATTATAGTAGATTAAGTACATATCATGCAAGATTCTTATATTTCATCTTGAAGAACTAATCTATATGTGTTTCATTTTAAGTAGAATCTGAGAATTAAGGGAAATAGGGTGGGAACTTACCTCTTCTGGTGAAGAAAATGATGTCTACTCTATTAATTCCTGGCTTAAGTAGTGATGGAGGATCATTTTGGTGGAGATGGTGACTTCTCTCACTAGAACCCACTCTCACTTCTCTCTATTTCAATTAGAAATTCGTTAAAAATGAAGGGGATGGGTGTTTTATAAAGCTGGAGGTCGGGTTTTAAAATTAGAAATTAGAAGCCCCGATGCAGGTATGAGGTCAGGAATGTGATCACATTCCTGTTATGCGGTTTGCATACCTGTCGCAAAAGTGGCCCTTAGTTGGGCCAAAAATAGGAGCGGACTGTCCAGGTATGCGGCAACTATGCGGTCCGCATACCTGTTATGCGATCACATAGTGCGCCGCATAACTCCCTTCGCAAAAATATAGGTGCAAGAATGCGACAGCTATGCGTCCTGCATTCATGAAATGTGATCGCATTATGGGCCGCATAGCTGTCCCCAAAATGGACAGCAAAATGTCCAAGTATACAACCACTATGTGGTCAGCATACCTGATCTGCGACCCTATAGTGGACCACAGATCCGCGCAAATATGAAAAATTCTATCTTTTAAGTTTTGGGGTACTTTTTACTCCAAAAGGGTCCATTTTAAGGGCCTAACTATTTTTTGTCCTGCAGAAAATGAGGCACGAGGTCCCCAGATTCGGTATGGTTAGAAATATCCCTCCAATGCTCTTGAATTGGTGGCAGGACCTTTCCTCCAGTGATAAGAAACACGTCAAGAAGTATCTGGGCAACTTAACGTCTCTTTTTGACATCCAACCGAACAACATGTTGATTGAGGTTGCCACCTTATTTTGGGATAGTGAAAGAGCCGTATTCCACTTTGGGAATATTGAGATGACACCATTTCTAGAAGAGATAGGAGGACTGGCTGGGTTAGTTTGGAAAACCCCTGGGTTGTTGGTGCCTGAGAACCGCACAGGAAAAGGCTTTCTGAAAATGATGGGTTTGAAGAAGAATGCTAAATGGAGTGTTTGAAGCAATCCTACATACCCTTAGAGTATTTATATGAAGGATACAGTCACAACAAGTCATATCGTACTTATCATGATGAGTTATCTATCACCTCTCTAGGTCATATCCACCGTAGGGTATTCGTATTCATTGTATGCTTTTTGGGACCGATAGTGTTTCCAACCAAGAAGAACAGGATTCACACTAGGTTAGCTATGGTAACCAAGGCCTTGATGGAGGGGATCGACGGGCAAGCCTTCAGCATTGTCCCTATGATCATATCTGATATTTACCGAGCCTTGGAACATTGCCAAAGAGGAGCTAAGCATTTCGAGGGTTGCAATCGGTTACTGCAATTATGGCTCTTATAACATCTCCAAAAGGGCCAATAACACCAAGAACTTCCGCGAAGGGCTTGGAATGACCACATCGCTTTCCATCACCCCAAGTGGATGACATATATTCCCGACAGATTTGCTCAGCCAGAGACTGCCAAGGAGTGGGTAGAGTTCTTTGATAACCTAACTGAGGAGCAGGTACAATGAATGTTCGAGTGGTTCCCAACGGAAAAATTCATCATCATGTCCAAGGATGCACCACACCTAGTGCTTAACGGGCTGAGAGGTATATATCCCTATGTTCCTCTCTGGGTCATGAGGTAAGCAGGCAAAAAACAAGTTGTGCCAAGGGTTGATAAGATGAGCCACTTCAGAGCTAACTTCCAGGATGACGACGTCCCCTATAAGTGCCAAGCCCAACACATGTGGCACTGCAATATCATAATGGATAAGAACACAATAGAACCAGACATGTACCATGCAGGATGTGCACCTTTCTACCCCGCGTGGTTAGAAGATGACTTGGATGTGTTAGTAAGGCCAGGAATCAGCGGAGGCAACTGAATCATAGACGGGAATGCCGAGGCTCAGGTCAAGTACAACCGGCTGCGCAAAAGGATCAAGAGATACATGAAACCAACAAAAGATTGATCCAAAAGTGGAAAGACATGGCCATCCGTTCCAACAAGAAGTTGGAATAATTGGAGTGAGGCATAGTAGAGCTGGAAGGTAAGATCATCAAAATGGTCGAAGACTGCCATAAAGCCGAGGGAAATGAAGGAGGACACCTGGCCAAAGCATACCTGTTGCTAGGACTGCATGAGCTAGGGAACTTGTTCGATGGGATCAAGGATATCGAATCTGGGGAAGGTCCTTCTGGGACCAAGTAGGCTAGGTTTATCTTTTGCTTTTATCAATGTAATAAGGCGAAGTGCCATTAGTGACTTTATTTCCAGTTTATTATTTTAGTGTTGTATTGGGATGCATGTATTTTATATCAATTAATTGAAGCATTTTGGTATCTAAGTTCTTCAAATTAACTTGTTGCTAGGCCTACCTCGGGCACGACGAGGCTCCCAAAATTAGGACACACATTTACCTTTCTACAAAACGTGTTTAATATTTTTCTTATGATCCTCACTAACTTGTCTACCGTTTGTTTTTGTTTTGTTTTTCTTTCTTTTAATTATTGCCCTCCCCAAAGGTTGGTTCGTGCATTCTGGCATCATCATCATATCACACAAGATCTAGGGGGCCTCCATCTTCTCTTCCTCCTAGTCCACCTAAGGGAAAAGGCAAAGGCAAAGGCAAAGGCAAAATGGAATATTTGAGCAATATCAGAAAGGAAAACACAATTTCAACTGAACGAATGGAATCTTCTGATAGTCGAGGTATGCAGGTTAAAAATAATGATGTGTCCCAACTCAAGCAGACGTTGTTGAAACTCCAAGGGGAGCTCGAACATGTTCGAAACATGGCAAATCTATCCTTCTCACTTAGTGTTCCGGATGTCAATCATCGAAACACCCAGAATCCCATACCTCCTTAGAATACCCAAACAAATAAAATCCTACCCGCAACTCACAACTATACAACTCCACCGAAAAATCAAATCGTTCCACCGTTGTATTAACAAAACACTTGCCACACTCCAAGAAATACCCCACTGATCATCCCTGAACTGCAAAACTCTAGTAATTACCATCTCTATGCTCAGGCTCCAGGTCATCAGCACAATCCCATATACGTTGAGACTCTGCCTCACTCCACTTAACTCATTTCTTACACACCTGAATCCAATGAGAAGGATATGCTTATTAAGAACTTGGCCGAAGAACTCAAGAAACTAACTAGCAGAGTTCAAGGTGTTGAAGGAAGTAAGGAAATTGAAGGATTGAACTATGAAGATCTTTGCATACAGCCCGATGTTGAACTACCGGAGGGTTACAAACCTCTAAGTTCAAAATGCTCAACGGTACAGGTGATCCGAGGGTCCATCTGAGGACCCACTGTGATAAATTGGTTGGAGTAGGAAGAGACGAGAAGATTCATATGAAGTTATTCATGAGAAGCCTCACAGGGGATGCTCTATCTTGGTACATCAGCCAAGACCCTAAAAAGTGGTCCAATTGGATGAGCATGGCGTCAGATTTCATGGACCAGTTCAAGTTCAACACAGAGAATGCTCCAAACGTGTTTTAAATTCAGACTCCCAAGAAGAAGCCCACCGAAACCTTTCGCGAGTATTCAGAATCTAAGAGACAAATAAGAAAGTATAGGACTGCAATTAGGGGATAAACACATAAACAGAGGAAGGCTCAGGTATACCTCCACAAATAATGCAAACAGGCAGCATGACTAAAACAGAGTTAAGGTCCATAATTTAATTCAGAATCCTAAAGCATGGTATCTAAGTGATGTAAAATAATAACAACGAGGCAAATTTGTTTTATAACTCAGAGAGGAAGTCCTAGTCAGTTTTGCCTACTGGTTTTCGACATGTTAACCATTAAGCAAACATAGAGAGGCAATTTCCAGCTTTAACAACTTTAATCACCTAAGTCTTGCCTAGGTGTGGGACAGTGCTCAGTAATTACCAGGATTCCTGAAGGAACTGTTTGAGTGTCTTTGCTTAAACATGTTGTACTTTGGTGTTCACAAATGCAGAATCATTACCAGTTGTTAGAAATATGGTAAAACAGTTTTTAGGCCTTTTTCCATGCATCAGTAATTAGTCCAGGCATAGAATGAGATTCTATAACATGATATCTAATATGCACATATAGAGATGCAGAATGAGTTTTATGTAGAATTCCAAGGCATGATTTCCTAAATGCATAAGGTTACAGAACATGCTTTCAGAAGATGCAGAAGAGATGGAATGACCTGTTTATTGGCGTTGTTTTTATCCAAAAGCATGATTTCTAAGTGTTCATTGAAGCGTATAACGTACTAGTTAACAAAATTTTATAAGTGATAGAAGGATGCGTATGCTCAAAAACAGTAGACATGGGTCCTAAGATGGCATGATTTCTAATACATGTACACATGAGTCCTACATAGGATTTCTATTAAACAAATAGAAAGTAAAAACCTAAATCATGATTTCTACCCTTTAGCATGCATAATACCCACCCCATTTCACTATCCATCCCCAATGTTGTTTACAATAGGGAGCCTGCTGATAGGCCCAGAATCTCCAAAATGCCTTAATGCCATTGGTTCGCAACCTTTCACATGATCCATGTGTGTCAAAGTTCCCTAAGGATCTCAAGGGATCCTGGGCAGCGCTCACACCCAGATTCGTAACCAAACTTGATTAAGTGCATTGTGGAAGAGCCAGCCAGAACCTAAACTTCTAAGAGTATGTGAGAGTACTTGATATAGTTTTAAAAGAGTTGAGTTGGGAAAACAGTTTTGAAAATGGTTTTGGAGAATAATATAAGAGTTTGCCTTAGTCAAAAAACTAGTTTGGGTGAAATGGAATAAGACAGTTAACAAACTTAAAGTTAGAACAACAGACATGGTTCAAGGAGCAATCACAAACAAGAAAAGGGTAATGGGGACAAGTAAGTCACATAGTATAAACATATTTGCACACAAGTAAACATTAGAGAAGCATTACCGGATTTAAACAACCCTAGTACAGTCCATTACAAAGTGTTCATGCCAGGAGCTTAACAAGTAGTGTGCAGGGAAGTAGAGCAGCAATGTATAGAGCAACAGAACAGTAGAGCAGTAGAGAAAATACAGCAGTAGGAGAGTAAGACAAAGTTCAGAACAATGAATATGCTCGTGTGTGTGTTTTTTCGTCTTTGCAAAAGAAAGAGTAGAGTATTTATAGCTTTGAAAACGAGTATAAAATAAGGAAGGAGTACTGGTTTAACATAATAAATGGAAGTAATATTCAATAAGAATCAGTCATCGACCTGGACTCCCTTTAATTAGGGAGTCCTAGTTCAAACGGACACAATTAGTGTTACATAAGGAAATAATCAATTATGAACTGATTTTACTATAATAGAAGGGGGAAAGGCATGTAACATGTAACAAAGGCCAAATACAAAAGATTCCAAATAAGGAAAATATATGCTAAGTATCTGAAGCATATTTATGCAAATAAATAAGGTAGAATTAATTCTAAAAATCAGTCAAAAAATCATGGATGAGACTAAAAATCACAAAAAATCAGTGGTAACTAAGGAAAGCATCTCACAAATATGGAAGTAATTCGAAATCAATAAAAGTCTCTAAGGAAAACATACAGGAGTCACATCTTCGAGAAAAGATATCACAACTTTGGGGAAATCAATAGGATCAGTAGAGAATATTATGTAAACAAAATTGATACAACAAATAATACAGTCTGTTCAACAATAAATAGCACAAAAATTAGAGAAACCCTAAGCAAGAAATCATAGAAATATTAGACGGTTGGAAACCCTAACAACAAAATTAAAGCGGGGAGCATAGAACTCATAGAAAATCCAGAAGAACATACAAATAAGAAAACACAGAAAATAATACGAATTCAAACCCTAAAATTAGGGTTTCACTAGAATAATTAGGGTAAAAGAGGAGACTCAAGCGAAAACGTTAAAAATCCTACTGGGAATCATAGATTAGTACTAAGAATCGGAAGATAAAGTATTTTAAAAAGGGTTTAAGAAACCCTAGCTCTTAAAAATGAAGAATCGTTTGAAAAACAAAGGGGTTTTAAGAGAAAACATGTGAAAGCCCTAGAAGATACAAAGATCCGTCACAGATCTAAAAACATCAAATGATTTAAAGCTAGGGTTTCCAGAGAAAACCCAAAAGGACATGAAGGCTTAGATATTACCAGCGTTCGGCCGAAAAATGCAAGGATCTTATTCGAATGGCCATAGGAGGCCGGAAAACATGGCATGAGGTCGGAGATGGAAGTGGATTGCCTCAGGGTCGCTTGAGAGCCTCCACCGATGACACATGCATGAAAGGCAGAGCCATAAGGTCGAGGAGAGGTGGAAACTCCATAGTTTTCGACAAGGGGGTGGCCAGAGAAGGAGAGATAGAGGTCAGGGGGATAAAGGTTCTAGAGAGAGTCGAGAGGATTCAAATAGAGAGAGAGAGACGGTTGAGTGTTATGAGTGAGGGGGAAATGAACGGAGGGGGGTAGTCATTTAGGGGTTAATTAAGGTAGGGAGAGATCTGGGACGTTGATTTGAATTAATCAACGGCTCCAATCAAAGAGGGATTGGGCCGGGTGAGATTTGAAGACTGGGTTGGGTATTAATTGGGTTAAGGGGTTCGGGTCAATTGGGTTAAAATCAAAAACTAAAAGTGGCTAAATGTGAAATACCCATAAAAAATAGATAAATAATTAATAAAAGGGCTAAGAATTATGAAAAATGGAATTAATGCTAAATAGATGAAATTAAAGTGAATAATTAGTATAAAAAATATAAAATGACTAATTATCGAGTAGAAATAGCATAAAATATATAATTAGGCTATAATTGCAAAGTTATTGCAATTATAGCCAAATAATGCCAATTTGGCTAATTTGTGAAATAATTAAATCTTAGTAGGATCAAAAAATGATAAATTAAGCCAATGAATGTTTTGAAATCATTTGTAATACAATTTATGATTAATTATTGGAGATAAAATACTGGATAAATTAATAAAAGTGTGGGAAAATTATAGAAAAATACCAATTATTATAAAAATTGATTTTGAAGGCATATATGCAAGTTTAAAAGTAATTTGAGGAAAAATTGGGTATCAACAGCTGCCCCTCTTTACCCGGAAAGAATGAAAGAGTTGTCAGGTAAAGATATGATGGCAAATTTTGACCGAGCGAAACGGTATGAAGAAATTTAGGTTGTACCCTGTTTTCTGAGTTGCCTACATATCCCTGGTTTTACAGGAATCAGGTCGTATGTAGTTCAGGAGTCATTGGTGAAGTATACCGATGAAATTTTACAAGAACGGACGCAACATGCAGGGCTGTATGAATAAACGATTTACGGAAATGGTTGGGAGAGCTGGAGCGGGATCGCTCCTGCTAGGGTAGTCGTTGCTCGCCGGATTAACTGTAAATAAGCAATACAAGCGTATATTGTGCGCAAATTTAAACACGATGCAAGTTACTGTTGGATTATGAATGATGTCTTTGGACGGTTAAGGATGATGTCCTGGTCCATGAATTTCTTGATTGTAGGATTCGCATGCCATGAAATGATGTTCTCGGGCCATGAGGATGGTGCCTCCGAACGATGACGCCTTTGAATAATGATATGTAAAGTTGAGAGAGATCCTCAGGCCATGACATAGTGTTCTCGGGCAATGAAGATGGTGCCTCCGAATGATGACGCCTTTAGACAGGTTGGCGATATTTCAACCCATGAGAAATGCAGTAATATGATGTTGACAAGACATAGCTTAGTCTTGTAAATTGAAGCATAGAGCTTAGCCCGAAAGAAAAGTGAAATAAATAATGCTTGAGACATCGCTTAGTCTCGATGAAAAAGTAAATTGGAGGTAGAGCTTAGCCTCGAAAGGCAGAAAAGTAGCCTTATGCAAAGGGAAGGTAGAATGGTAGCCTTATGCAAATGGAGGTAGAGCTTAACCTCGGGAGGAAGAAAGATAGCCTTATGCAGATGGAAGGCAGAATGGTAGCCTTATGACAAGACAGAGCTTACTCATGCTGCACTTTCTTTTCCTTCTGTACTTGACTATACAAGTCCATAGATTGGTACGTTTGATCATCAGTTCGGTGCTAGATACTGACCGGGGTTGGTTATACTTCACGGTGAGCTGCTCTTCCTGGCGATTTCGTGGCAGTACCTTGGAGTTTCCTTTTGTTATTTTCCCGTCTATTTCATTCATACTATGGGATTGTATATATTTATATATTCTGGTGTATTCTGATAGTTGCTCGCGACACTCGTGACACTAATTCCTAGCACACACGTGCGTACATCTTGGGTTATTGGGCTGCATTTTCATACATATGTTTATCTTTTGACTCACGTATCAGATGTTTTACTTTCATGTGACCGACAATATCCTGTAAATAAATGTCTAAAACTGGTAAAAGTTAGATTAATCAGTCATATGTGAAGAGTAACACTTGGTAGAATTTATGTTGGCTTGTAGAACCCCGTTGTTGGGCGCCATCACGACCCGTGCGGAAAACTGGGTCGTGACAGCGTGGTATCAGAGCTCTAGGTTCATGTAAGTCTCACGAGTCCTGGGCAAACCCAATAGAGTCTTGTGGATCATTACGGAGACATCTGTACTTATCTTCAGGAGGCTACATGATGTTAGGAAACCTCTGCTTGTTCTTACTCTATCGTGCAGTCTATGATTTACTAAATTCATGATTTCTATTCTCTCACAGATGGTGAGGACGCATGCATCTCATGTGCCTGATCCTGGAGAGGGTGCCGCCCCCACCTCTCGAGGCCCTACTAGGGGCAGGGGTAGAGCACCTGCCCATGGTAGGGGACGAGGGCATCCCAGAGCTGTACCGGTCCCGCCACCAGAGGACCCTATATTAGAGGAGCAGGATGAGGTGCCCCCAGCAGATCCGGCACCCGTAGACCTTATGACGACGTCGGGCTTTCAGGCAGTCATGGGCCATATGATGAGATTTATGGACACCATGTCCCAGGCTGGTTTATTTCCAGCAGACCCTGTCACTTCACAGGCGGGAGGGGGAGCCCAGACCCCTACTGCCCAGGCCGCAGGTCCGACAGCAGCATTACATCCCACCCCGGGTACATTGCCCGTGGATGATGCCCAGCTTGCAGCATCAGCACCAGAGCTCAGACCAGTTGTGGGTGGTGACCAACATACGATGTTAGACAGATGGACCCGGTTATGCCCTCCAGTCTTCGGGGGTGAGCGAGGGGAGGATGCCCAGGATTTCATTGATAGGTGCAGGGATAGACTGCATAACATGGGGATCCTAGCATCCCATGAAGTGGATTTCACTGCATTCCAGTTAGAGGGCAGAGCTTGCAGGTGGTGGCAGTCTTATATTCTCAGCAGGCCGGTCGATTATCCTACTATCACTTGGGAGCAGTTCATGTAGATGTTTTTGGACAGATATTTTCCACCCTTTGAGAAGGAAGAGCTGAGGGGTCAGTTTGAGCGGTTGGAGCAGGGGCAGATGTCTATGAAGGATTATGAGGTCAGATCTCTTATGATATTACCCACCGATGTTGAGAGAGTTCAGAGGTTTGTAGCAGCGTTGCATCAAGTTATTAGGTCCACCATGGCTCGAGAGGTGGAGATGGGTACCCTGTACCAGCTTATGGTCAAGATAGCTCGACGTATTGAGGGTTACTGGATGAGGAGTAGGGAGCAGGGTCAGCAGAACAAGAGGGATAGATTTGCAGGTGATTTTAGAGGTGCTCTAGCTAGGGGCAGGGGTCAGTTTGGGTGCAGTCGGCCCAGCAGGCCTCCATAGGTGGCACCTCCACAACCTCCCCGAGGTGTCCCAGTTCAGTGCCATGCCAGAGCGCTCCTATCGGCCCCTAGATATTCAGGGTTCTCCCAGTGCTTATCCTAGTCAACAGAGGTCTTTCGATTCTTATATCAGTGCTATGCCTGAGGGCTCTTGTTACCCTCCGGCCATCCAGGATTCATCTTCAGGGCAGCGAGTGGTAGTGCTAGGGGGTTGTTTCGAGTGTGGGAACCTGGGCCACACATGGAGGTTTTGTCCCAGGTACCGGGGCAAGGTCGTGCAGTAGAGTCACCAGCTCGTGGTTTCAGCACCAGCAGTTCGACCGCCTTGAAGTGGAGGTCAGGTTGGCAGGGGCCGTCCTAGAGGGGGAGGCTATTCCGGAGAGGGTCAGTCAGCTCCAGCTCGTTCTGGGGGAGCTCAACCTTCGGGTGCTCCAGCCAGGTTTTATGCCTTTCTGGCCAGATCAGATGCAGTAGCCTCATACGCTGTGATCACAAGTATTATCTCAGCATGCGGTAGAGAGGCTTCAGTATTATTTGATCTGGGATCCACTTATTCATATGTTTCAGCCGTATTTGCTCCTTTTCTGGATGTCTCTAGAGAGTCTTTGGGATCTCCTATATATGTGTCCACTCCTGTGGGCGACTCTGTAGTGGTAGACCGGGTTTACCGGTCTTGTGTGATTACTTTCGGTGGGCTTGACACCAGAGCTGACCTATTATTGCTTGATATGGTTGATTTTGAGGTCATTTTGGGCATGAATTGGCTATCTCCTTATCATGCCTTGCTCTATTGCCATGCCAAGACAGTTACTTTGGCTATGTCTGAGTCTCCTAGGTTGGAATGGAAGGGTTCTTCAGTTAAAGCATCCAGCCGGGTTATTTCTTTCTTGAAGGCTCGACATATGGTCGAGAAGGGTTGTCTAGCTTATTTGGCTTATGTGCGAGACACCACCGTCGGGTATCCGATGATCGATTCAGTTCTTGTTGTTCGAGAGTTTCTAGATGTGTTCCCTTCAGACCTTCCAGGCATACCTCCAGACCGAGATATAGATTTCTGCATTGATTTGACTCCAGATACTCAGCCTATTTCTATCCCTCCTTATCGTTCTATCCCTCCTTATCATATGGCTCCTAAGGAGCTAAACGAGTTGAAGGAGAAGCTTGAGGAGTTGTTGGCCAAGGGGTTTATCAGGCCAAGTGTGTCGTTGTGGGGTGCTCCAGTCTTATTTGTGAAGAAGAAGGATGGGTTTGTGCAGATCTGTGTTGACTACCGCCAGTTGAACAAGGTTACCATTAAGAACAAGTATCCTTTGCCTCACATCGATGATTTGTTTGACCAGTTGCAGGGTGCTCATGTGTTCTTTAAGATTGACTTGAGGTCAGGGTATCATCAGTTGAAGATTCAGGCTTCAGATGTTCCGAAGACTGCTTTTCGTATGAGATATGGCCATTATGAGTTCATGGTGATGTCCTTTGGTTTGACTAACGCCCCAGCAACCTTTATGGACTTGATGAATAGGGTATTCAGGTCGTATATTGATTCCTTCGTCATTGTCTTCATTGATGACATTTTGATTGAATCCCGTTGCCTGGGGGAGCACGAGCAGCATTTGAGAGTTGTGCTCTAGACCTTGCGAGAGCGGAAGCTTTATGTTAAGTTCTCCAAGTGTGAGTTTTGGTTGGATTCCATGGCATTTTTGGGGCATGTGGTATCCGGAGAGGATATCAAGGTTGATCCTCAGAAGATCGAGGCAGTTCAGAGTTGGTCGCGTCCTACTTCAGCTACTGAGATGAGGAGCTTTTTGGGCCTAGCAGGTTATTATAGCTGATTTGTGGAGGGTTTCTCTTCTATTGCAGCTCCATTAACTAGATTGACTCAGAAGAATGCCCCGTTTCGATAGTGGGACGAGTGTGAGGCGAGCTTTCAGAAGCTCAAGACAGCATTGTCCTCAGCGCCAGTTCTAGTATTGCCATCCGGTTCTGGGAGCTACACGGTGTATTATGATGCTTCACGCGTTGTCTTGGGGTGTGTGTTGATGCAGGAGGGGAGAGTTATTTGTTATGCTTCACGCCAGCTGAAGGTTCATGAGAAGAACTACCCTATGCACGATTTGGAGTTGGCAGCGATTGTTCATGCTCTTAAGATCTGCAGGCACTATTTGTATGGGGTGTCCTGTGAGGTCTACACTGACCACCGCAGCTTGCAGCACATATTTAAACAGAAGGATCATAATTTGAGGCAGCGTAGATGGCTTGAGTTGTTGAAGGATTATGATATTACCATTTTTTATCACCCGGGCAAGGCTAATGTGGTGGCAGATGCGTTGAGCCGGAAGGCTGAGAGTATGGATAGCTTGGCTTATATTGTTACGGAGAAGAGACCTCTAGCCTTGGACATTTAGTCCCTGGCCAATCTCTTGGTGAGATTAGATCTTTCAAAGCCTCATCGAGTATTGGCACATGTGGTTGCTCAGTCTTCGTTAGTGGGGGAGATTAAGGCCCGACAATTCTATGATCCGTGCTTGGTAGAGCTTCGGGAAACAGTGGTTTAGGGTAGGGCCAAGGAGGTTACTATTAGCGAGGATGGTGTTCTGTGACTTCAGGGTCGCTTATGTGTTCCTAATGTTGGTGGCCTGAGGAAGAGAATTCTGGAGGAGGGGCACAGTTCTCGATATTATATTCACCATGGTGCTACGAAGATGTATCGTGATTTGAAATAGCATTTCTGATGGAGGCGAATGAAGAAAGACATTGTGGAGTATGTGACTAGGTGACTCGGTTGCCAGTAGGTTAAGTATGAGCATCAGAGGCCAGGAGGCTTACTTCAGCAGATGCCCATTCCTGAGTGGAAATGGGAGCGCATTGCTATGGACTTCGTGGTTGGATTGCCTCGGACTACGCAGAAGGCAGACGCAGTTTGGGTCATTGTGTATAGATTGACCAAATCGACGCATTTCATTCCAGTGGCTACCACATATTCATCTGAGAGGTTGGCACAGATCTACATTCGGGAGATAGTCAGGTTGCATGGTGTGCCGGTGTCCATCATATCAAATCGAGGCCCTCCGTTCACCTCGCACTTCTGGAGAGCATAGCATAGTGAGATGGGAACCCAGATAGACCTCATCACAACATTTCATCCCCAGACTGATGGTCAGTCAAAGCGTACAGGTCTGATATTGGAGGACATGCTCAGGGCATATGTGATTGATTTCGGGGGTCAGTGGGACCAGTTCTTACCTTTGGCTGAGTTTGCTTACAATAATAGTTATCAGTCCAGCATTGAGATGGCACCATTCAAGGCGTTGTATGGTCGGCGATGTCGTTCCCCTATCAGGTGGTTTGAGCCCGGCGAGGCTAAGTTATATGGCACTGACCTGGTGAGGGATGCCTTAGAAAGAGTAAAGTTGATTCAGGAGAGACTCCGTATATCAGTCCAGACAGAAGAGTTACGCGGAACAGAGGACGCGTGATGTATCATTCATGGAGGGAGATAGAGTCTTGTTGAAGGTTTCGCCTATGAAGGGTATTATGAGGTTCGGGAAGAAGGGCAAGTTGAGCCCAAGGTTTATGGGTCCATTCGAGGTATTGAGGCGAGTTGGAGAGGTTGCTTATGAGCTGGCCTTGCCTCCCAACTTATCAAGAGTTCACTCAGTTTTCCATGTTTCCATGCTTCGGAGGTACCACACCGACTTCTCTCATGCGCTCGATTTCAGCACTATTCAGTTGGATGAGAGGTTGGGCTAGGAGGAGGAGCCAATTGCTATTGTTAATAGACAAGACCGTCAGTTGAGGTCCAAGAGAGTGGATGTTGTAAAGGTCCAATGGAGGGGCCAACCAGTTGAGGAGGTGACCTGGGAGTCCGAGGGGACATGTGGAGAAGATATCCACACTTATTCAGAACTTCAGGTATGATTCTAGACCCGTTCGAGGACGAACGTTTATTTAAGAGGTGGAGAATGTAACGACCCAGCCGGTCGTTTTGCATATTAGGATCTTATTTCCTTGAATGAAACCTTCCTTAGCGGCTATTCGTGCTTTATGACTCGCGGGAGCAGGTGGTTCGGGATTTGGGAAGGATTTGGATGGTTTAGGAACGCTTGGTTTCTTAAGGTTGGCCTATTTGGCCAAGTTTGACTTCGGTCAACATTTCAAGCAAACGACCTCAGAGTCGAGTTCTAGCAGCTCCATTAGCTCCGTATGATGATTTCGGACTTGGGCGTATGTTCGGCTCGAGTTTCTGATGACCCCGGAGCATTTCGGCGCATAAATGGGAATCAGAACTTCCTTCTATTTAAAATTTGGTTTTGTACGTGAATTTGTGCTATCGAGGTCCGAAGAGAATTCCGGGACTGGGAATAGTTCCGTATAGTCATTTATGACTTGCCTATAAAATTTGAAGTCATTCCGAGTAGTATAGGCCGTTAGGCACGATGAGGTGAATTCTAGAATTTCTTAAGTTCTTAATTTGATCCAAGGGGGTGTTTTTGAGAGTGATTTTGAGTTTTAATGATGTTTTGAGTGATCTGTAGGCTCGAGGAAGTCCGTATAATTATTTGAGACTTGTTGGTATATTTTTACAGGGGCCTCCCGGACCCCGCACCAGGCCAAAAACCAGCAGAAGCCACTGCTGGTGCACAACTGCTGGTGTGGCCGCACGTGCGGAGTCTTCATTGCAGGCGCGACACTGCAGGTGTGGAGTTTCCTTCGCAGGAGTGACTTCGCTGGTGCAGACTTCCCCTTCGCAGGTGCGAGCCCAGGATCCCAGACCCTTTTCGGCAGGGGCGACCAACTAGTCGCGGGTGCGAGACCGCACCTGCGGTCCCAAAGTCGCAGACGCGGAAATCCCTATGAGGCACACCTATTTAAATGCCAATTTCGGGTTCTTCTTCAATTCTAACACCCCCAACCTCCATTAGAGCTCCTTCAATCTTGGGAAAGGGCTGCCTACGATTCCATCCATCCAGGTAAGTAATTTCCTTGTCCGCTTCATGACTTTTAACATCAAATTCAAACAAAATTCTCTTCCAATTATCCTAAAAATGCATGGGAATTTCTAGAAAAATGTGGGGTTTTGGGAAAAATAGTGAAACTTCATTTTTATCCATGAATTCCTAAATAAATTAGGTAACTATGATCCTTAGACTTCGGGTAAGGGATTCCTTCAAGAATTTTCGAAATTCGAGCGCGTGGGCCCTGGGTCGAAATTTCGAAACCCTTCATGAATGCTTAAATTTTGGAATTTCTTGATTAGTTCTCCTTCTTGGGACTGAAATTGACTTAATTATACTATGTTTGGCTAGTTGTGAGCTATCAGGAGCAGTTTCGGAGTTCGGGTGCATCTTTTGATTCGGTCCTTGGTCCGAGGAGTGCTTTTATCGAGGTGAGTCTCCTTTCTAACCTTGTGAGAGGGAAATTGTCCCTATAGGTAACCTTGACTGCTATGTGATCTTGTTTGGGGGCTACGTATGCACCAAGTGACAAGAGTCTGTACGTAGTGGCTATTACTGCTTCGTCCAGGTAGTTAGGACACAGCATGTTCATTGTTTTTCCCTATTGTAGTCTAAATATGATTTGTATTCTTGAGTGATTGGTATTGTCGTCTTTGAACGTGATGATACTTGGCTTGATTTGAGTGTGATAAGAGTGATCACAGGATGGGATCGGGCCGTATGCCACGGCAGAGTGATGATTGATTATATGATGGGATCGGGTCGTACGCCACAACAGAGTGATGATTGATTATTTTGTGGGATCTGGCCATACGCCACGACAGAGTGATGATTGATTATATTATGGGATCAGGCCGTACGCCACGACAGAGTGATGATTGATTATATTATGGGATCGGGGCGTACGCCACGACAGAGTGATGATTGATTATATTATGGGATTGGGTTGTACCCCACTGCAGCGTGATGATTGATTATATTATGGGATCAGGCCGTACGCCACGGAAGAGTGACGATTGATTATGTTATGGGATCGGGTCGTACGCCACGGCAGAGTGATGATAAAGTATATATTATGGGAGCGGGTCGTACGCCAAGGCGGGATCAAGGATTATAGGATGGGATCGGGTCGTATGCCATGGCGGTTACCAATCTGGGAGGATTTTTGGATTGTTATTTGATGTTTAATATTGATGCACTTGGTTATTTGCCTTTCATGCTTATTGTTTTACTTAAATATTGCTTATTTTATCACTGTTGGACCTTAGTGAGTATCGAGTCGACTTCTCGTTACTACTTCTTCGAGATTAGGCGGGATACTCACTAGGTACATATTTATGTATGTACTAATGCTGCACTTTCTTTTCCTTCTGTACTTGACTGTACATGTCCGGAGATTGGTACGTTTGATCATCGGTCCGGTGCTAGATACTGACCGGGGTTGGTTATACTTCACGGTGAGCTGCTCTTCCTAGCGATTTCTTGGCAGCACCTTGGAGTTTCCTTTTGTTATTTTCCTATCTATTTCATTCAGACTATGGGATTGTATATATTTATGTATTCTGGTGTATTTTGATAGTTATCCGCGACACTCGTGACACTAGTTCCTAGAACACACGTGCGTACATCTTGGGTCTTTGGGCTGCATTTTCATACATATGTTTATCCATTGACTCACGTATCAGATGGTTTACTTTCATGTCACCGGCAATATCCTGTAAATAAATGTCTAAAACTGGTAAAAGTTGGATTAATCAGTCATATGGGAAGAGTAGCACTTGGTAGAATTTATGTTGGCTTGCCTAACCCCGTTGTTGGGCGCCATCACGACCCGTGTGGGAAATTGGGTCGTGACAGTATTGCTAAGGGGAATCCTAAGACATGGTGTCTAGATGAGTATCAGAACATAAGAAAGATGCAGATTTATTTTATAAACTCAGAAGCGGGCCCTAGTCAGTTTGCCAACCGATATTAAGGCATGTTAAGCATTAGGCAGCATACACAAGAGACATATTTCCAGCTTAACAATTTAATCACCTAAGGTTTGCCTAGGCATGGGACAATATATAATAGTTACCAGAATCATTAAGGAACTCATTGTAAATGGTGTTACCTAAACATAATGTTATAAGTGTTCCAAATATACAGGATTATTGCCAGTTGTTTAGAAATTGAGTAGAACTGTTTTGTGCCTTTTTCATGCATCAGTAGTTAAACTAGGTGTAATTGAGCGAGTGAGATCCTAATACATGATATCTTATGAACAAAGGATGCAGAATGATTCACGTGTAGAATCACTACAACATGATATCTAAATGGTTCATGATATGCAAGATCCACTAAAGCAGGATTTCTAAATGCACACAAGATCACAACAATATGCATGGTTTCAGAATATGCAAAGTGACAGTTTATTAGTGTTTTCATTTAACCCTATAGACAGGATTTCTAAGTGCATATCATGGTTATGGAATTATGAGGCATGATTGTATGAATAACGAATTATTAACATATTTATCCTAACATGGGATTTCTAAGTGATCCAATCATAGTGTCAAAGTAAGATGCTGAAATAGTTATTCATAGAGCCTAGGGAGCATGGTTACTAATGCATGAGATGCTTTGCACATATGAGTCCTAAACATGAGTTCTATTGTGCATATAAGAGACGTAAGCCTAAGATCATGGTTTCTACCCTTTGGCATGCATAGTTACCCATCCTTTTTCACTATCCATCCCCAATAGTTTTTTACAAATAAATTATTACAGACCATTGCATGAATTACATAAGTGAATAAGAAAAATAATAAGTTACACTATAGGGAGCCTACCAATAGGCCCAGATCTCCAGAACTCTCAATGCCTTTCACATAATCCGGGTGTGTCAGAGTTCCCTAAGGACCTCAAGGGATCCCGGGCAGTGCTCACACCTAGATTTTCATAACCATAATTGAGTAAGTGCAGTGTGGAAGGTTCATCTATAATGCATCAGAGTTCAGAGGGACCTCAAAGGGATCCCAAAGTAGTAACAAATTAGAGGGGTAGAACTTAAGGGTCTAAGAGTAGAGTGAGAGTGCTTGACATAGTTTAAAAAGATTGAGTAGGAGAACAACTTTTCTGAAAAAAGACTTGTTTGAAATAATTTTTGCAGAACAATAGAAGAATTTAATCAGTGAAAAAATTTTGAGAAAAGTAAGGCAATCAGAGCACACAACATACCAATCTCAGGGTCAAACGGGTTCAACATCACACCAGGAACTAAAATAAGTTCAGAAATCACAAGGATGTAGATAAGGGATTGGGGAAAAGCATAAAGCATAGGGGTAGGGACATCGTAGGAAGATTTACACATAAGTATAGGATCAAAGAAATCTTCAGAGGGGGTTAAGGTAGCAGAACTAAGTGCAATTTGTTTTCCACAGAAGGTTTAGTTCAATAATCATAACAACCTGAGTAAAGTACAGTCATAGTAAATTATACTACAGGAGTATCGGTATCTAAGCATGCTGAGTTCTAAGGGAGGGGATACATAACATGTAAAATGAATAACAATGCCACTAGGTTAAGTGCAAACATGACAGCAAAACCATAAGTAAAAACATATCAGAAACAAGATGAATTGAAGTACCAAAAGAAACATATTGGTTTTAAGCTTAAATGAAATTTAGGACATACCAGTATAGGAGATAACAAACACAAAATGCAGAGCAATAGATTAGAATAACCATCCTTGGCTTGCAGTCGGCTGATAATAGCAAGTAATCAGAAAGAGAACAGAAGAGAGAGTATTTGTGTGTAAGAGAGTTTTGAACAGTGTGTGTTCGTGTGTTGTGCTAATGAAAGAGTAAGGTATATATAGTTTTGAAATAGGCATAAAATAAGGTAATAATTAATAGTTCAGCAAAAATTATAGAAGTAAACATCAATTAGAATCAAATTAATGAAAAGACCTCCTTTAATTATGTAACGACCTGACCGGTCGTTATGAGCTCTAGCGCGCCGTTCAACGGTTTGAGGCCATGAGCATCTTCGTTTCAGGTACTATGACCCGTGGGCGTGGTCGGAATTTAATTCCAGGAAGTTTAGAGTTGGTTTGGAAAGAAAACTATCATTTAAGAAGCCTTAAGTTGGAGAAACCAACCAAGATTGGAATTTTGAGTAAACGATCTCCGAATCAGGATTTGAAAGTTCCAGCAGGTTCGTGTGATGATTTCGGACTTGGGTGTATGTCCGGATCGGGTTTTGGATAACTCGGGAGCGTTTCAGCGTATATTATGGAAGTTAGCATTTTAGAAGGATTTCATGAATTTGGGCTTGAAGTGCATATCAGTGAGGTTGATGTCTGTTTAGGATTCCGGGTATGGGAATGGCTCTGTATGGTGATTCTGGAATTGGGAGCGCGATCGGAAGTGAATTTGGATGCCTGGAGATCATTTTGGAGTCATTTGGCTAAAGATAGAAATTTGAAGGTTTTTGAGAAAATTCAACCGGAAGTGGAAACTTTAATATCGGGGTCGAAATATGATTCTGAAAGTTGGACCAGGTCTGTAATGTCGAATGCGACTTGTGTGCAAAATTTTGGATCAATCGGACGTGATTTGATAGGTTTCGGCATCGGATGTGAAAGTTAGAAATTTGAAAGTTCATAAAGTAGAATTCTTGCGCAATTCGTGTTTTCGGCATTGTTGATGTGATTTGAGGCCTCGACTAAGTCCGTGTTATATTTCCAGACTTGTTGGTACGTTCGGGCGGGGTCCCGACGGGCTCGGGTGAGTTTCGGGGTGGTTTCGGACCATTTCTAGGCCATTTATAACTGCTGGATTTTGGCTACAGCAGTGTTCTTCTACGCGATCGCGGGGAATTTGTCGCGATCGCGGTGAGTAAAATGTGAGAAACGGGACAGTGAATCGCGATCGCGGAAAGCCTTTCGCGATCGCGTAGAGTAAATATTCTGCTGCACTGACTCAACTTAGAAGGCTCATAACTCACAATCTATGAAGAATTTTGAGATGATGTACAAAAGAAAGTTGTAGCCCAATGTGTCTAGTTTCTATAAGAGTAAACTATTAAGGATTTGGATTTTTATACAAAGAGATATGGCTGTTATACTACAAGGTATCCGGGAATATGAAGAAGAAAGTTGTGTTGCACATGGGCTGACTTTTTCAGATTATATCTAGTAATATACAAAGAATTCGGAGATGAATAACACATGAAACTTGTATTTCGTTGAGTCTAGTTTTCAGAACATTTAACCATTTGTCATTTGGAGTTGTTTGCAAAACGTTATGGCTATTCTACTGGAGGCTGTCCGGGCAGGCTGGGCAATTGTTCTCCGCTATCGCAAAGAGCAAATTTTACGCTGGAAAATTGTTCTCCGCGATCGCGAAGCATTTTCCGCGATCGCGATGAGTAAATACCTGGGCAGAATGATATTTTAGCGGTTTTTAGCTCATTTTTCTTCATTTCTTCACTTGGTTGGGGCGATTTTGGAGGATTTCAAAGGGTGATTTTCATCAAGCATCAAGAGGTAAGTGGTTCCTTCTCATTTCCAAGTTAATTCAAGGTTTATACATGAGATTAAACATGAAAAATTGTGGAAATATTAGCATTTTCAAGGAAACCTAGAATTTGTTTAATTTGATTTTTAGCAACGAATTGAGCATGAATATTTGAGAAAACTATATATTTGAGATGTACGGCTATGGGTAGAATGTTCCTTCACTAAATTTCGGATTCCAGGCACGTGGGCCCGCGGGCATTTTGGTCATTCCACTGAACGGAGTTGGGAAAGTATATAATTTGGAATTGTTGCAAATATTAGAGTATATTTTCATTGGTTTGTCGTTGTTTGGATAGTTTCGGAGCGTTGTGCGGTGTTTGGAGTCATCGGAAGGGCTTGGGAGTCGGTGTTGGAACTTCGGGGCGAGGTAAGTCTCCTTTCTAACTTCGTGAGGGGGAATCGTCCCCTTAGGTAAATTAATTCAGTATATGTTATTATCTTCTGGGGCTACGTATGCACGAGGTGACGGGAGTCTGTGCGTAGCTACTAATATGCTTATGTCCGGGTAGTCTAGGACCCACTAGAATGCTTTATGTGTGTACTTGTAACCCTGTATGTATCATTGAGCTGTTAATATGACCGAAAACATAATTAAATGTTTAAAAGAAAGCTGGAGTTCATACTGTTATCCATCTAAAGAGAATTTATTTCCGCTGTAAATATATGTGTACCTGGATTAGGTCGTATCGAGGAATACCGTTAAATTTGACAAATGAGTTTCAAAAACAAATGATTTCGAAATCTATGTTTCATGCTCCTTTGAATACGAATTTTTACTATTCTCAATGAGAAAAACTATTGTTCTTAATAAAAAGTGGATCTAAACATGTGGAAATGTGTCAGCACTTGAGTCGCATGCATGATTCGCGATCGACTGGAGCTTTATGTTAAATATATATTTATATCGAGTCAGCACGCGAGCCGCAGGTATGATGCGCGGACGTGGGTCAGCTTTTTATTATTATCGATTCAGCACACGAGTCGTAGTGATGATGCGCGATCGTGGGATAGCTTATTATTATTATCGAGTCAGCACACGAGTCGCAGGGATGATGCACGATCATGGGATAGCTTATTATATCGAGTCAGCATGCGAGTCGCATGTATGATTCGCGATCTTGGGTTAGCTTATGACCTCAATCCTTATGACCACCCTTATGACTCCGGCCGGTTGTCTTGTCACGGTATGTGTATGATCACTTGAGTTCTGAGTCACTTGTAACTGGAGTGTCAGGTATTTGTTCAAAGGAGATTTTAGTACCTTGTTGTTCCTTTCAGTTACTATCTGGATTCCGTTATTTTCTATGTACTTGTTGCTCGCTGTCTTTCATGTCTATTATATTTCATCCTATTATGTCACATGTTGTATTGTCGGACCTTAGCAAGAGACTAATTTTCCCCCTCGTCACTACCTCTCTGAGGTTAGGCGGCGACTTACTGAGTACATGTTATTTTCGTACTCATGTTGCACTTGCTGTGCATTTTATTGCACAAGTACCTTCATGGAAATGTGGAGGATTCGGAGACTTAGGAGAGCTGCATCTTCTAGAGGCGATCCGTAGCTGGCAAAGTCACCTTTATACTGTATCTATTTCATTTTAAATTTCTTTGTCCAGTTGTATTTCGGACAGGCTTTGTAATATTTGTAAAATTCATAAGAGTTTCTCATGTACTTGTGACACCGGATTTTGGGGACCTGTTGGGATTTACTTCATTAATTTAAATTGATGTGTTGTCATATTTAAGTTTACTAAAATTTATTTGTTTGATTATGAGATGCAAGAGAAAGTAACGATTTCGAAAATGTTAAAAACCGGAAAGTTATTTCAATAAATTAATGTTTTGGCTTGCCTGACCTTGTGTCCGGCGCCATCACGGCCTTAGGGATCTTAGGTCATGACAACGTGGTATCAGAGCCCCGTAGGTCTCACGAGTCATGAGCAAGTCTAATAGAGTCTTGCAGATCGGTACAGATACGTCTATACTTATCTTCGAGAGACTATAGGGTTGTTAGGAGTATTTCCCTTCTTGATTCTTCATCGTGCTAGTTGATTCCTTTGATTCTTATGCCTATGTTCATTCCTACTTAACCTTACGCGTCGCGAAGTGCTTGCTGTAGATCAGGAATTTGAGGAATGGGAATGGTGCTACAAATGAAATTCGAGATGCTTCTACGTGTAGATGGTCGTGGTTGTTGTTATGGCCCTGTGAAAGGGTAATATGTCATTTCAGTTCAGTAGCTGTGTTTCTGGAAGCCTTAAGGTTGTGCTCAGGTAGTGATGATGGTTGCAATTGATCGTCATGCGGTGTCGATATGGTAATAGAATGTTTGCCCGTGTGTTGGGGAAGATGAATGGTTGAAGGGAGATCTTCTCAGAGTATGATTTCGAGATTTCAGTGCTTTTGTTCCAGCAGATGGAAGGCATTTGGATTCTGGATGGTTTAGTTGAAGTTGACAAAGTAGTAAGACTTGGTGTCTTTAATCGAGATGGGGTATGCACCTGTGACGTGTAGTCTTTGTCATTAATCGAATGGAATGTGTTAGGTTTGTCGGTGCTATGGTTTCTTCGGTTGTGTGGGGTCAGAGTATTGAGAGGAAGTATTGAGGAATGTGGTTGGCAAGGAATGATCCTGGAATGAAGCAGGGCGTAGGATAGGGTATTGAGGTCGCAAAGAGCGTGCATTTTAGCATCGCTGGGAGGTGTCAGCAGGTGATTTCTTTAGGTGGTTTGTCTTCTGGGGATAGGTTAGCAATGGCGGGGTTTGCAGGTTCTGTGGTCCTAATGGCTAGTTGGTAGGAGATAGAATGTGTAAATAATGCTAGGGAATTCGAGTATTTAGGGAGTGCTAGCAAGGGAATTTGGAAGATTGGGATGGTTTGGCTGAGCAAGATCGTGTTATCAAATGAGGAAGGATCTCAGCAGGGTCTAGGGTGGTGCTAGGAGTGGCTTCGGGCTAAGTGAGGGAGTCCCACCATCTGCAGTAGGGCTGTAGGGTTGTCTTCTCATAGGGTTGCGAATTGTCGGCGTATAGGCAAGTGATTTCAGCTAAGGAAGGAGGAGTAAAATTGTAATTGTGCGTAGGATTTGTGCAAAATTTGGTCCTGTCACGTCACAGTTAGGCTTTGGAAGATTCAAATTTTGCTTAAGCGATGGGTGACTCCTGTCACGTGTTTCATTGAAAAGGTGTTCCTGTGCCAGGAGGGCCTTGGAGTGATTGTATTCGGGGCTAATCAAAGTGGGTGACTCTCAATAGCAGTCCCAATGAGATCAAAAGTTAAAGAATGCGGCGATTAGAGATTTCAGGCAGCAATATGGTCGAGAATCGAGGCTTTGCAGAATAATTTTTGAGAAAGTGGAGGATGGTTGGAATGTTCTATGATATGTTTCAACATGCATGATAATATTGGAGGAGTGAGAGGAATAGACTTTGGATTGAAGAAAAGAAGTATCGGAAGGGTATGAGACGGGTTGCGAGATTTGGGCATCGTAGTCTCGTGAATCAAGGTCACTCGGGATGAGTGAGGGTTGAGTTTGATATGGGTTGAAGGAAGTTGTTATTGTTCCTGAGTCAATTAATGGTGATTAAAAGAGGATGGGTTATTTATCCATGGTTGAAATGGCACCTTTGCGGCAACGATTGGTTCCTTTGATGTGATTTAGTTATGCATGTGGTCTATGCCAGTGTGTGCGGGGCTTGTCGGTCGTCGTAATGGGTTTTATGTGGGAATTCACTCGTGAGTTGAGGTGGTACTCTTGAATTGATTCAAGTAAAAGTTTCTATACGATGAAGTGTTCACCCTATTGGTGGTTCGAAAGTTATGATGGGATTCTTGCGCTACCCCATGTTGGTATGTTAAGTGCTGGAAGAAGTATGTAACTGGGAGTAAGAATCGAGATTCAGGTCCGATGTTTATAAGGATGTCATGAGCTCGGAAGAGCAAGACAGAGTGATTCGAAAGTTCAGTATAAGCTGGTATTATCTTTAGTGTCGCCTGAGATCGATATTCGGTGGAAGAGGCTTTACACCCTGGTCATGGGTTATTGATGCGCTTTGCGGCCTTAGCATGGTCGGTATCATGGATGTGCAGACTGATTGCCTTGTGTGGGAGGTCGTGGAAGCATGACCGCAAAAAGATTGTATAAAGTGTAACATGTAGTCACTTGATGGAATTCAGATTTGGACTGAGTATGAAGAAGTGTAATATTGCTTAATTGAGAATTTATGCCTGGAGGGTGTTTGGTTCCCGGTGATGACGGTTGTTCTCGTGTATTATGAGAAAAGGTAGGGTTAATGTGGACCCAGGTAAAAGCTAAATAGCTAAGTTTGGTGCGAGCAAGGTGGCTCGATGTTTGTGGATGGATTTGTTTATGATTATGGGCTCCGTGAGAGCCAGGCATGTTCCTTTCAGTGGAGCTCTTTTCATGGAAAGATATTAGAACAACGGGTGTTGTTCCGTCTTCGTCGAATTTGTGTGTTATGATGATTGCGCCGTGCGAGTTGTTAAAACGGCTTGAGGATTCCTTATGTGTTGAGGTCCCACGTAGTGGGGATGTTATGTGAGCAGGATAGCTCTTGAGATCCAGAGTGTGTATATATATATATATCGCACCTCAGTTGGTCTTGAGTTTTATAGCCTACAGTTTTATCTGTCTCCACAGGATGGTATTATGCACTCAGCGTGCTTGTGATTGATATTCGGTAATTTTTAATAGTGAGCAATCAACTCTGTATATATTTCCTTACGTGAGTTTTATGTTATTTGGATCGGGTTGCACGCCGCAATAGTGTGATGATAAGAAGGGTTAATATGTATTTATTTTCTTGTGTTTTATTTACTATTTTTGGTAAGAATTCATATTAGTTGAGTGAGATTAATAGTTCCGTCCTGAGTCGTTTCTATATAACATGTTCGAGTTATGGCCTATTGGCGCGATGTGGTATCATGTGAGGCTGTTAGCCATGTTTGGGGTGATGTACTGTCTGAGCAGTTCATACTGGGTGAGACGAGATTATCGGATCAGGGATCAGTACGATAAGGTTATGTGGAGTGTATATTAAAGAACAAATACCATCATCCAGGTTCATAAGGAAAGTGGCGATTCTAGTCAAGAAGAGGTATTCAAGGATTTGTTAACTCTGCGGTTGAGTATGTATTTCTACACATTTCCTCTGTTGTGGTGGTATCGTCAGCATTATAGCAGGATGTATGTATAGTTGTTATGAGGTGCATTGGGAGCATCAAATTCGTGGAATTTTGGCCATTAAGGTTCAGGGAGCGTCATTGTGGTCAGATGATGAGTTGTGCGGTGCATGGTGCCGATTCCGCAAGGGTATGCAGTTATGATCGGGTATATCGTGTGATAGTTGATGCAGTACTTATATATATTGAAACTAGGTCTGGCTAGAGAAATTTCAGGTGTTTGAATGAATTCTGAGCTTATTATATGAATAAAGAAGAAATCTCCAGATTTGATCAAGCTATTGTGCTCGACTGGGTTGTGGTAGCACGGGCAGGTGCTCGAGATGTTAAACATCAATTCCAGGTAACTCCAGAGCAGTTCTTAGCACGTTCGAGGATAAACGTCGGTTTAAGTGTGGGAGAATGTAACGACCCGACCGGTCGTTTTGAGCTGACTTTGCCAGATTATATCTAGTCATGTACAAGGAATTGGGAGATGAATAACACATGAAAGTTGTAGATCTTTGAGTCTAGTTTTCATAATATTTAACCATTTGTCATTCGGAGTTGTTTGCAAAACGTTATGGCTATTCTACTGGAGGCTGTCCGGGTAGGCTGGGCAATTGTTTTCCGCGATCGCGAAGCTCTTTCCACGATCGCGAAGCTCTTTCCGCGATCGCGAAGAGCAAATTTTGGGCTGGAAAATTGTTCTCCGCGATCGCGAAGCATTTTTCGCGATCACGATGAGTAAATACCTAGGCAGAATGATATTTTAGCGGGTTTTAGCTCATTTTTCTTCATTTTTTCACTTGGTTTGGGCGATTTTGGAGGATTTCGAAGGGTGATTTTCATCAAGCATCAAGAGGTAAGTGGTTACTTCTCATTTCCAAGTTAATTCAAGGTTTATAAATGAGATTAAACATGAAAAATTAGTATTTTGAAGGAAACCTAGAATTTGGTAAATTTGATTTTTAGCAACAAATTGAGCATGAATATTTGAGAAAACTGTATATTTGAGCTAGTAAGGCTATGGGTAGAATGTGCCTTCGAGAAATTTCGGATTCTGGGCACGTGGGCCCGAGGGCATTTTGGTCATTTCACTTAGCGGTGTTTGGAAAGTATATAATTTTGAATTGTTGCAAATATTATAGTATATTTTCATTGGTTTGTCGTTGTTTGGATAGTTTCGGAGCGTTGTGCGATGTTTGGAGTCATTGGAAGGGCTTGGGAGCCAGTGTTTGAACTTCGGGGCGAGGTAAGTCTCCTTCCTAACTTCGTGAGGGGGAATCGTCCCCTAGGTGAATTATCTCAGTATATGTTATTATCTTCGGGGGCTACGTACGCACGAGGTGACAGGAGTCTGTGCGTAGCTACTAATATGCTTATGTCCGGGTAGTCTAGGACCCAGTAGAATGCTTTATGTGTGTGTCTGTAACCCTGTCTATATCATTGAACTGTTAATATGACCAAAAACATAATTAAATGTTTAAAAGAAAGCTGGAGTTCATACGGTTATCCTTCTAAAGAGATTGTTTCCGCTGTAAATAGATGTGTACCTGGATTAGGTCGTATTGAGGAATACCGTTAAATTTGAAAAATGAGTTTCAAAAACAAATGATTTCGAAACCTATGTTTCATGCTTCTTTGAATACGGGTTTTTACTATTTTCCATGAGAAAAACTATTGTTCTTAATAAAAAGTGGATTTAAACGTTTGGAAATGTGTCAGCACTCGAGTCGCAGGCATGATCGCGATCGAGGGGAGCTTTATGTTAAATATATATTTATATCGAGTCAGCACGTAAGCCGCAGGTATGATGTGCGGCCGTGGGTCAGCTTATTATTATTATAGAGTCAACACACGAGTCGCAGGGATGATGCACGATCGTGGGATAGCTTATTATTATTATCGAGTCAGCACACGAGTCGCAGGGATGACGCGCGATCGTGGGATAGCTTATTATATCAAGTCACCACACAAGTCGCAGGGATGATGCGCGATTGTGGGATAGCTTATTATATCGAGTCAGCACGCGATTCGCAGTTATGATTCACGATCGTGGGTTAGCTTTTGACCTCAGTCCCTATGACCACCCTTATGACTCCGGCCGGTTGTCTTGTCCCGGTATGTGTATGATCACTTGAGTTCTGAGTCACTTGTAACTGGAGTGTCAGGTATTTGTTAAAAGGAGATTTTAGTACTTTGCTGTTCCTTTCAGTTACTATCTGGATTCCGTTATTTGCTATGTACTTGTTGCTCGTTGTCTTTCATGTCTATTGTATTTCATCATATTATGTCACATGTTGTATTGTCGGACCTTAGTAAGAGTCTAATTTTCCCCCTCGTCACTACCTCTCTGAGGTTAGGCAGGCGACTTACTGAGTACACATTGTTTTCGTACTCATGCTGCACTTGCTGTGCATTTTATTGCACAGGTACCTTCATGGAAATGTGGAGGATTCGGAGACTTAGGCGAGATGCATCTTCCATAGGTGATCCGCAGATGACAGAGTCACCTTCATACTATATCTATTTCATTTTAAATTTCCTTGTCCAGTTGTATTTCGGACATACTTTGTAATATTTGTAAAATTCATATAAGTTGCTCATGTACTTGTGACACTGGGTTCTGGGAACGTGTTGGGATTTACTTCATTAAATTAAATTGATGTGCTGTCATATTTAAGTTTACTAAAATGTATTTGTTTGATTATGAGATGCAAGAGAAAGTAACGATTTCAAAAATGTTAAAAATTGGAAAGGTATTTCAATAAATTAATGTTTTGGCTTGCCTGACCATGTGTCCAGCGCCATAACGGCCTTAGGGATTTTGGGTCGTGACAAATTAAGGAGTCATACTCAAACGGTAATAAAAAGGGACAAACAAGGAAAGAAGTCATGTAAAAGTTGATTTTAACACAATAAGGAAGTAGTAAAAGTATAGAACATGTAATTGAGACTAGATTCGGAATATTCTAATTAAGGAAAGTGTCTAAGAAACAACTTGATAGCATAATTAGCAACAAAATAAGGCAAGAGAATATTTAGAGGTTGCAATCAGTAGAGGCAAAGTATATCAATCACAGGGAATCAGGTAATCCGTTAAAAGGTAACACTGACCATAGGAAAGTATTTCAACTGGACGAGGAAAACATAATATAGACAGGAATATGGTAAAATAATCACATAAATCAAGGATCCAAATCAAAAAAATGATACTGGTGAGAGGAAGTAACACAAGCTATTGCAAAAACGAGGCAATCATAGTATAGGGTAAAATCAGCAACCCTAATCATCATAGCAAAGTAAAAAATTACTTATAACAGGGGATTCAACTAGAACACAGTACGACTCAACAGGGTAAACATGATTTAGACAGAAGTAATGAAGAGTCAGAAACCCTAATGGAAAACATGGAGTAAAATCACAAAATCACGAAGTATTCATGAGAGCAGAGTAATCATAATAGAACACGTAAACATATTAACGCAAATAAACTCAGAACCACAGATTGAAACCAAGAATTTTTGTTTTTTTTAACAAAAATGAATCAGGCAAAAGGGAAAAAGCTTAAATAATGTTTAAACAAGATTAAAATCATAAGATAATGCTAAAAATCAGAAAGAAAAGCTGTTTTGAAAAGGGTTTTGAGAACCTTAGTTTGAAGACGAAGAATCGTTTTAGGGAAAACGAAAAATCTTTAAGGAAAACATCAGAATTACTCATAATATGTCCAGATCTATTACAAATCTAAGAAAATCGAGAGTTTAGTAGTTAGGCTTTCAAAGAGAGAACCGAGAGAGAAGGAGAAAAGGCTTAAGAACCACTGGTTCTTGCCGGAAATAGTAAGATCTTACTCTAACGGCCATGGATGGCCGGAGAATGGCATGAGAGATCATGGGAGGTGAGTGAACCGCCTCTGGTTCTCTTGAGGGCCTCAAAGCAGTGATACCCGTCGTAGGAGGGAGCCATGAGGCTAGGATGGTGATGAAACCACCATGGTTTCTGGCAAGGCGACGGGAGGTGAGGGCTTAGGTTAGCAGAGAGAGTTGAGAGAGATGAGAGAGGTGTAACGACAGAGTTAAGGAGATAATGAGAGGGTAAGGGGGACAGTCTTAGGGTTTATTAGGAAAGGGGTAATCTGGACCGTTGATCAATTTTGATCAACGGTCACGATTAAGTCATGATTGGGCCGGGTAGGATTTAGTTTTGGGCTTCGGTATTGGGTTGATTTTTTTGGGTTAGGATCGGATTAATTTAGGCTAAAATCAAAATAAAGGTGGCTAGTTGTTAAATACCCAATTGAATTAGCTAAAAAGAATTTATAAAATAGCTGATAATTGTAAAAAATGAAATTCATGCTTAGAAAATAAATTAAAATGATTACTTAGAATTTAAAAATACAAATGGTCAATTACTAGATAAGAAATAGTATAAAACATATGATTGTGTTATAATTGCAAAGTTATTGCAATTATAGCCAAAAGGTGTCAATTTGGCCAATTATGAAATGATTTGGTCTTAATAAGACCAAAAATAATACATTAAATCAAGAATTGCTTTTGAAATCATTTGTAACACAATTTTCTAATCATTTATTGGAAATAAAATGCTGGATAAATTAAAATAAATTAATTAAATTATAAGACAATTATGGAAAATACCAATTGATACTGACACATGATTTTGAGGCTATATATGCAATTTTAAAAATATTTTGAGGAAACATTAGGTATCAACAATTGCCCCTCTTTACCCGGGAAGGATGAAAGAGTTGTCGGGTAAAGATATGATGGCCAATTTTGACCGAGCGAAATGGTTTAAGAGATTTAGGCCGTACCCTGGTTTTTGAGCTGCCTACATATCCCTGGTTTTACAGTAATTGGGCCGTATGTGTTCCGGACCCATCGGCGAAGTATACTGGAGTTATCACAAGAACGGACGCAACATATAGGGCTGGATGAGTAAACGATTTTCGGGAATGGTTAGGTTTGATAGGTCGGGAGAACTTGAGCGGGATCGCTCCTGCTAGGATAGACGTTGCTTGTCAGATTACCTACAAATAAAACAATACAAGTGCATGATGTGCGTAAATTAAAACATGATGCAAGTTCCCGTTGGACTATGAATGTTGTCTTTGGACGGTTAAGGATGACGTCCTCAAACCATGGTGTCCTGTGCCATGAATTGTTTGATGAAGGATTCGCAGGCCATGAAATGATGTTCTCGGGCCATGAAGATGGTGCCTCCGAATGATGATGGCTTTGAATAATGCAATGAAAAATTGAGAGAGATCCTCAGGCCATGATATGATGTTCTCGGGCCATGCAGATGGTGCCTCCGAATTATGATGCCTTTGGACAGGTTGGCGATATTTCAGCCCATGAAATGCAGTAGTATGATGCTGACAATACAGAGCTTAGTCTTGCGAGTTGAAGGACAGAGCTTAGCCCGAAAGAAAAATGAAGTAAACAATGCATGAGACAATGCTTAGTCTCTATGAAAAAGTAAATTGGAGGCAGAGCTCAGCCTCATGCAGGATGAAGGCAGAGATTAGCCTTATGCAAATGGAAGGTAGAACATTAGCCTTATGCAAATGGAGGTAGAGCTTAACCTCATGCAGATGGAGACAAAGCTTAGTCTCATGCAAAATGAAGGCAGAGCTTAGCCTTATGCAAACAGAAGACAGAAAGGTAGCCTTATCCAAGTGGAAGGCAGAAAGTTAGCCTTATGCAGATGGAGGTAGAGCTTAACCTCATGAAAAATGGGGATAGAGCTTAGTCCCATGCAAAATGAAGGCAGAGCTTAGCCTTATGTATAGTAAGGCAGAAAGGTAGGCTTATGCAGATGGAGGTAGAGCTTAACCTCATGCAAAATGGGGACAGAGCATAGTCCCATGCAAGATGAAGGCGGAGCTTAGCCTTATGCAGATGGAAGGCAGAAAGTTAGCCTTATGCAAATGGAAGGCAGGAAGTTAGCTTTATGCAGAGGAAGGAAGAAAATTAGGCTTATGCAAGATTAAATAATAAATGACAGTAGAATTTCTTAGCTGGTAGTAGATTGCGGTATTGTGAGCATTGTGACTTTGGAGCATTGTCTATTTGTGATGATAGCGAATGTCGGCAGGTGCTGGTTTCGAGAATTGTGACTTTGAATATGTTCGTTCTTTGTGTGGACAGTGAACTTTAGCGTTTGCAACTGTGCTGAAATTTGTGACTTCTCTGCATGTTTATTCTTTGTTCCTTCATCCAAAGAAAGGTTGTGAGTTCTGTAAATTGGGGAGGGGGGGTTAGTTCGCAACCCCGCTGGCTTTTGCTGACTCATTCTGCTTGATCGGATGATCCTGTTTATATCATCGGGGTAGCGTTTGCTGAACAGAACTATTTTCATGAATAAGTATGCATGATTTTGTAAAGATATAGCATAAACATATATTTTAAAATAATTCAGATCAACCGACGATTGTGACATGGTTCAAGAAATTGCAACCTTATGCTACGGAATTTTAAGGGTCCTCCTCAAAATTCTGCCCTAGTTTGATGGGTTGACGCTTCTGACTGTTGCGCATGCCGCGATAGGCTGAACTTACTTCTGAATTTTGAGGGCCCTCCTCAAAATTTTGCCCCAGTTTCCAATTACGGGGAAAATGAAATTTTTATTGAATTGTGACCGAACCCATAGGGATGCTCACGTATCCCCTCTTAAATAGGAATCTGGTCAAGCGTAGTTCAATTTAAATTATATGAGAGAAGCATAAAGAATTACACATAGTATCGTTTGACTACATCTGAATTGATTGGCTTTGACCAGACTTCTCCATCTATTTCTGCAAGTATGAGGGATCCTCTTGTTAATACTTGGTGAACCATATAAGAACCTTGCCAGTTGGGAGAGAATTTCCCTTTGGCTTCCTCTTGGTGTGGAAATATTTTCTTCAACACCAGCTGCCCGGGTGTGAATGGTCTCGTCTTGACTCTCTTATTGAAGTCTCTAGACATCCTGTTCTGGTAAAGTTGACCATGACATATTTCATTCATTCTTTTCCCGTCTATGAGGGCTAGTTGCTCATAATGGCTCTTTACCCACTCTACATCGCTGAGCTCAACTTCTTGTATGATTCTCAAGGAAGGAATATCTCCTTCAGCGGGAATGACAGCTTATGTACCACAAACTAGCAAGTAAGGGGTTGCCCCAGTTGATATGCGGAATGTGGTGCGGTATCCCAGCAAGGCAAATTATAACTTCTCATGCCACTGCTTGTGTTTTTCTATCATCTTCCTCAGTATCTTCTTAATGTTGTTATTGGTTGCTTCTACAGCTCCATTCATCTGAGGTCTATATGTTGTAGAATTCTTATGCTTGATTTTGAAAGTCTCGCACATGGCTTTCATCAGGTCACTGTTGAGATTGGAACCGTTGTCGGTGATGATTGATTCTGGAACTCTGAACCGACAAGAAATATGGTCGCGGAAAAAGTCTGCCACAACTTTCTTAGTCACTACTTTGTAAGATGCTGCTTCGACCCATTTAGTGAAATAATCAATTGCTATTAAGATGAACCTGTGTCCATTGGAGGCAGTAGGCTCGATCAGTCGAATGACGTCCATTCCCCAGGCGGTGAATGGCCAAGATGAGCTTGTTGCATTGAGCTTGTTTGGAGGTACCTTTATCATGTCTGCATGTACTTGACATCGATAGCATTTCTGGATATACTGGATGCATTTCGTTTCCATGGTCATCTAGAAATAACCGGCCTTGAGTATCTTCTTTGCTAAGAAAAAACCATTCATATATGGGCCGCGGGTCCCAGCACGTATCTCTTCAAGTAATTTGGAGGCTTCATTTGCATCAATACATCTCAATAATCCCAAATCGGGAGTCCTCCTATACACGATTCCTCCGCTGTGAAAGAAGTTGTTGGATAATCTCCGAAGTGTGAGTTTCTCAATGTGATTTGCAAGCTCTGGGTATTCTCCTTTTGACAAATATTCCTTGATATCGTGGAACCATGGTTTTCCGTCTGCTTCTTCTTCAACATGGACACAGTACGCCGGCCGGATATGGATCTTCACTGGAATAGGGTCAATGAAGTTCTTATTTGGATGTTGTATCATGGATGATAGAGTGGCCAACGCATCGGCGAACTCGTTCTGGATCGGGTCAATGAATCCTATGATCGGCGAACTCGTTCTGCAATGTCTTCTCTTATGAATGACACTTCTTTATCGGGAAAATACATTTTCAGGGGTTCGTATTCTCCGTCCACGGGATTCTCAGCAAGATGATCTTCCAATGCTTGTCCCTTGACTGCTTTCTGAGTCACATAGACAATGTCGAACTCACTTAACAGGATTTTCCACTTGGCCAGCTTGTTAGTGGGCATGGGCTTCTAAAAGATGTACTTCAAAGGATTCATCCTTGATATGCGATATTTTCTGTAGGAACAAAAGCAATGCCTCAGCTTCTGGGCTACCTAAGATAGAGTGCAACAGGTACGTTCCAATAAAGAATATTATTCCTCGTACGGAGTGAACTTATTTCCTAACTATCTCGTCGTGTTGCCCCAGCACGCAGCCAAAAGCTCCATCCAGTACTGCGAGGTAGAGTACCAAGACTGGTGGTGTTGATAAATATTCTTTGATTCTGTCAAAGGCTTTATGACAATCTTCGGTCCACTTGGTTGCAGCATCTTTATTCAGCATCTTGAAGATTGGTTCACATATAACTGTAGAATGTGATATAAACCGGCTAATGTAATTAAGGCATCCCAGGAAACTCATAACATCTTTCTTGTTCCTTGGCGGTGGTAACTCTTGGATGGCTTTGACCTTCGACGGATCCAGTTCGATCTCTTGACGGCTGACAATGAACCCGAGCAGTTTCCCTGCAGGAACCCCGAATGCACACTTTGAGGGGTTTAGTTTTAGGTTGTTTTTTTCACAACCTATTGAAGATTTTCCTCAAATCTACTATATGGTCGGTAGATTTCTTGGACTTGATAATGACATCGTCCACATATAGCTCGATCTCTTTCTGTATCATATCATGGAAGATAGTGGCCATAGCTCTCATATAGGTGGCCCTAGTGTTCTTCAGGCCGAATGGAATCATCTTATAACAGTAGACTCCCCATGGTGTAATGAAAGCCGTTTTCTCAGCGTCTCGTCCAGATTGGACTTAGATCTGTTCTCAAAATCCTCGACTTTTTTGACAATTCAGGTATATCATCTTCTTCTTCTGAATCAATGTCTGTTTGCTGCGTTGTCTCGTTGCATGTCACAGTCATCGGTTCATCAAGACAAGTAATAGTAATGTTGTATAGATAAAGTAATGAGAGAAAATTATAATAAAATATATTGATTCATCAAAACATAAAATTGCTTTTGATAAATTGAACAGATGTTTGAAACATTGAAGATCTTATTGCAGGAATAGAAATGCGAAAAGGAAATCATTTAGCAAAAGAAAATAAACAATGCTTGTTCAGCCTTACTACCCCAAGACTTGTCGGACCCTGGTTGTTCTGATAGTCTAGTTATTAAGAGATGCTCCTCTGCTCACGGCCTGGATGGAAGGTCCTCCCCCCCCCTCCTCCTCAAAAATGACGCAACAGTCCATATCATCCTCTTCCAGGAATAGGTTCTTCAATGCTGTAAGTGTTTCTTCTTCCTATGACCCCCATATAACATCGGCCTGCTGAAAAGTCTGCTCTAGATGTGGTATTGGCTACTCTAATGGGTAATAAGGACCGCGCCATGGTGGCGACTAGTTCCTGAACTCTTCCCAAGTGTATTTGTATCCGAACCCAAA
This sequence comes from Nicotiana paniculata, assembly GCA_005239505.1. Lineage (NCBI taxonomy): Eukaryota > Viridiplantae > Streptophyta > Magnoliopsida > Solanales > Solanaceae > Nicotiana > Nicotiana paniculata. The sequence continues at coordinate 18,955 of ML353595.1, read as the reverse complement.
ATTAGTGCCATGGCTCTTGAGCTGTATTGGCTTATAGATCCGTTGAAGATTCTTGTCGAGCCCTTTACCAGGCTCGTACCCTCTCCATTTCATCATGCTTGCTATCTTACTGTCCCACCATTTGTCTTTGTCTATTGCGTTGACCCATTCAATGTGGTGGTAGGTTTCTCCACGTAGACCTCTTCTTCCTTCAACCACCGGATTGATCTGGCGACTGTAAATAAGATTATTTCCATCGCCATGGATGATTACTTCCTCGTGGTTCCATTCAAATTTCACTACCTAATGTAGCGTCGATTCCATGGCCCTAGAGGCATGTATCCATGGTCATCCTAATAGCAGGTTGTAGGACGCTGTTATATCTATCACCTGGAAATCCAATTCGAACCACGTAGGTCCCATTTGCAGGCAAAGGCTGATCTCACCGATGGTTGACCTCTGAGAACCATCGAAAAGCTTTCACGTTCATCTACCCCTCTCTTATCTAGTATATCCCCTTGCCCAATTTCTTGAACGTTGTCAATGGACAGATGTTGAGGCTGGATCCCCCATCAATCAGAATCCTAGTAATGAAGTAGTCCTCACATTGCACAGTGATGTGCAGTGCTTTCTTATGACTTAGCCCTTCAAGCGGAAGCTCGTCCTCATGGAAAGTGATCTTATGGCTTTCCATCACCTGACCTACCATATTGACCATTTCCCCACTAGTGATGTTATTTGGCACATATGCTTCGTTTAGCACTTTCATCAAAGCATTCTTGTGTGTCTCTGAATTTTGCAGCAATGACAGAATAGATATCTGAGTTGGGGTTTGTTGATACCCACTTTTTCCTCAAGCTATTTTAAAATTTGCATATATGCCTTCAAAATCACTTTTTCTAATAACTGGTATTTTTTCATAGTTTTTCATATTTTAATTAAATTCTTTTCCAATTTATTCAGTACTTTATATTCAATAATTATTCATAAATTATATTATAAATAATTTCAAAATATTTCCTATCCCAATATATCATTTCAATCCTATTAGGATTTTATTATTTCACAAATTAGCTAATTGGCACTATCTAGCTATAATTACAATAATTTTGCAGTTATAGCGTAAATGTAAATTTTATACTGTTTTAATTCAATAATTAGTCATTTTATATTTTTGTATTAATTAATTACTTTAATTTCACCTATTTAGCCTTAATTTCATTTTATATAATTATTGGCTATTTTTATTAATTATTTATCTATTTTTAAATGGGTATTTAATAAGTAGCCACTTTTAATTTCAATTTCAGCCTAATCTACCCAGGCCCCTACCCAACTAAATTAGCCCAATAACCTAAGCCCAACTCCTAAAAATTACCCGACCCAATCCTCCCATTCAATCTGAGTCGTTGATTAATTCAATTCAACGACCTAGATTGAAACTTACCTAAATTAAACCTAAATGACTACCCCCCCCCCCCATCTCATTTTCCCCGTCTCTCATTCTCTCACATTCTCTCTGGTTCTCTCTAGGTTCTCTCTAGAACCTTCTCACCTTCCCTCTTCTCTGATGAAGACCGTTCATCTCCTCCGGCCACTTCTCATGCCGGAAACCATGGCCTCTCATCATCTCTTGGCCTTTGCTTCATTTCTACGCCAGGTATCACTACCTTGAGGCCCTCAGAGGAACCAGAAGGCGATTCACTCACCCCATGGGTTCTCATGCCATTTTCGGCCACCTCCGGCCATTTGACTAAGATCTATGACCTCTCCGGCTAAAGCCGGTGAAGCTTTAAGGTTTTTCCCTATCCTTTTTGGGTTCTCTTTGAAACCCTAACTCTTAAATCTACCTCACATGTCATGGATCTTTGTATATAACGAGGTTTTTATATGTTTCCTTCAAAAAAAATTTACTGTTTCCAAACGTTTCTTCATCTCAAACTAGGGTTTCATAACCCCTTCTTTTAAACGGTTTTCCTAAGATTTTTTCAGTGTTATCCTAGGATTTCTGCTGTGTTTTTTAGCGATTTATTTAAGTCTCTCTCTTTATCTGGGTTGTTGTGTTAAAAACCCTAATATTTCGTCCTAAACCTTGAGTTCCTGATGTTGTCTTTGATTATATGTTTGCATATGTACTGGCGTCTCACGAGCTTTGTGATTTTCTGAAACTTTACCCTATGGTGTTCATATATGTCTCTGATTTTATTGCTTTTTTGCTTACGTCCATGTTTACCCTGTAATACCTATGAATCCCTAATCTCGTATGACTTTACTTTACTGTAATTACTAGGGTTTCAGACTTCTTGAACATTGTCTATTTAATTCGTGTTATTTTCCTTTAGCTAATGTTGTCCTTATTTGATTCCTTCGTTCCCTGGGATTAGTGTCCTTCACTGATCTCCTAGGGTAATAAATTACTGATTTTGATCCATGAGTTATTCACTTTCCTTATTTGATTAATTCTACTGTTTAATCGATTCTTAATTAGATTTTGCTGGACCTAGACTAATTACTTGTTCTATATGCTGAAATTATCTTCATGTGTGGTATTCCAGTCATACATAATACTTTCCCTAATTGATGCTAATTTCCTGTAATTTGAACCTCTCTTCAGGGTTTCCTGCCGATTTCCATCATTCCCTGCCTTATTTTTCGTAGTTAATTATGCTGTCAAACCGATTCTTGTGGCATTCCTTAATTAATATGTTATGTACCTAGCCTAATTACATGCCATATACTTGTATTAGTTTGAAATGTTTCCTTATGTGTTATATGCCAGCCATGGATTTCTTTCCTTACTTTGTCACTTGTCTTTACCTTTTGAAGTTGACTCCCTTAATTAAGGAAGTACTCAGACCATTCTGATACTGATTGATTATGAATCCCCTTAGTTACTGCTTGACTTTGATTTGCGCCTTATTTACCACAGTTTTCAAATCTATATATACACAATCCTCTTGTTTTTCAACACAGACACACAGACACAAACTAATATGTGCACTGTCTCTCACAACTAAACTTGCTCTCTCTCTCTCTCTCTCTCTCTCTCTCTCTCTCTCTCTCTCTTTTCTGTGCTACTTGCTACTGATCTGAATTAGCCGGCTACAAGCCAAGGCTAAGTATCGTGCCTCTCTTAACTTCTGCTTTGGTGTTACTATTTTCTCCCCTTATACTTGTATGTTCTGATTTAGACCTCAGTCATCAAACCAATATGCTTCTATTACTGGTTCAATTCCTTGTATTGATATGCTTTTAGTTACTGCTTTGCTATTCAACATGCAATTAGGGTTCTGAATCTCCTCTAAATGTTTAGTTTCACATTACTTATAAATGACCAATACGTCTCTGTGTACTTAGCATTTGTTCCTTAGGTGAATATCTAGGCTTGTGACTAATACATTAGTGCAATCATGGCCTCAACTGTTGGTGTTAATATGTTCTAACACTTTGCTATACCCCTGACCACCTTGAACCTTGGGAACTTCTGATTGTATGTCTATGTGTGCTTCTGCCTGCTACACAGGCTTTGTATTTGTCCCTCAAACCCTCTCACCCCTGTTTATGATTGCTGGACCACCCTGGGTCCTTTATATGATGTTGGCTTTACTTTTGTTTTGAGTTTGGTGTTTCTCCCAACACTATTTTTCCTCAGTTAAACCTTTGTTATGAAAGTTGTTTTCCTTTTACGAAGTCTCTCCTCTTTCATACTGTTTCAAAACTGTTCTCTTAAATTCCTCAAAATATGAGCACATTTCACAATACTCCTAGATATTAAGATCTGCCCCTTTTGTGTGAGCATTGCCTTGGGATACTTGAGCTCCCTCTTAACTTTGACACACAAGAGCTGGCCTTTACACACTGCACTTACTCTATCTTAGCTATGAAATCTGGGTGTGAGCACTTCCCGGGATCCTCTGAGATCCTTATGGAACTCTGACAATCCCGGATTATGAAAGGTTGTGAAATAACAGTACATGACATTGAGGATCTGGAAACTTGGGCCTATTATGGAAGGCTCCCTATAGTTAACTTTTCTTTTCCTATTTTTTTATGTAATTCATATTTAGAGGCTTGTAATAATTATTTGTAAAAATTATTCTAGGGTTGGATAGTGAAAATGGGTGGGGATATGCATGTTATAGTATAAGTAAGGGTAGAAATCATGTTCCTAGGTTTACTTTCTATATGTGCAACAACAACCATTTTTAGGTACAACATGCCCAAGCATGCCATGTATTTAGATGCCATGTTACTTAGGTTCATTCCCCTGCTTTCTTTCAGCATGTCATCATGCATTTCCCTCACTTAGAAATCCTGTTCATAGGATTAATGATAATAACAAAAATTGCTACTGTGTGATTCTGTCAACATGTTCTGAAATGCAATCCTGCCTTAGAATAATTGTATTAACAAAGATACAATCATGTTTTACCATGCCTACGCACTTAGAGACCCTGTTTAACCTATTAAAAACAATCACCTATTCTGTTGCAGAAATTGTGCATAATGTTGTGATCATGTATGCATTTAGAAATCCATGTTTAAGTTATCATGCTGCATTAGACATCATGCAATATGATTATACTCGCTTACTACACTTAGTCTAAACACATGTCTGAAACAGTCCCCTGTTCTAATAAACTAGCAATCAGTCTTTTGTACACACTTAGAATCACATGCTAGTAGGATTGATAATCTGGAATCCTTAACAAATCTGTACAACTACAGCATGTTATTTTACACCTAGGCAAGCCTTAGGTAATCAACTGCAAGAAATAAAACCAGATCTTTCTATGTGACTATGTTAACTATCAGCATGTTAAAATCAGTAGGCAAGCCTTATTAGGACTTCCTCTCTGAGTAATGTAATAAAATTGATTCTACTATTATCATTTAGACACCATGCATAGGAACTAAATCTGGACTATAATTTGTGTATGAAACATGTTGTTTATGTGCAATGTGTGTGGAGGTATATGTGAGCCTTTACCTATTTTTCCATGTTCTCCCCTTATCTGCAAGTCATGCTTGTTTATTATATGTCGCGCTAGCATTTTTACCTTTAAAACCTGAGGGTCTACCTATAAACCTCCATTTTAGGATAGAAGTCCTAATTTCCTCCAGGTCTAATAGGAAAGGGACGGGTAACAACATGCAATAGAGTTCGTGACCAACACATACTTTAGTTACCTTCACGGGGTGGGAAAGGGTAGAATATGGATATGATGACCGATGCGCTAATACCACATGTATCCCTTCTTTGAGGAGTGTCATACCGGGTATTGCATTGAGGTAATACATATTATAAACCTAGGATACCCTTTACTTTACATGCTTAGATTGTAATTATTTTCAAAATCTAACCGTTTCATTAATCGTTTTCAAACATATTTGTACTTAAGACTTAGACCCCCTATTATTTGAGCCCTACTTGTTTGTTTTGCTAAAATTGTACAAAATTCACAATAAAGTTGTTTGGCCAAGAACCAAACTTGTGGATCATGAGGGTTGCCTAACACCTTCCCCTTAGGATAATTTCAAGCCCTTACCTTATCTTTGGTTAACAACGTAGTTATAGATGAAACCCCTTAGGTGCCCTAACGCACCCAAAAATTGTTAGGTGGCGACTCTTCAAAATGAAAACCCCTTTCCCAAAAGGAATAAGTTGTCTCAACCAAATGTCATAAACCCCGATCTCCACGAGGAAAAAGAGGGCACGATAGCATGGCGACTCTGTTGGGGATTATAGGCTTTTACCATTACAAACCGCTTCGTGAATTTGTCTGAGTATGCTTTGTTATTTGCACCCTTTCCTTTTCCCTTTTATGTGCAATTAATTGTTTATTTCTTTCAAGAATTTACACTTCTCCAAAACAAAACTAACTTGTCTCCTCGTTTTCCTTTGTAACCGCTTTAAATTATAACTACTGTATTTACCGCTTTCTTAACGTGAAAATACATGAAAACCTGCTTTTAATGCTTATTATTGCATAATCATGCTCAATATTCATACTCCACTCGTGCCAGAAAAATACTATAGCAACGCTTGATGAGTGGTTGCGCCCTTCCTATACTATCATCCCCTAAATTTGGAAAGGCTTATTTGCTGTAAAACTAGTCGATCAGCGGTGCAGTCAACGGTTCTGTACCTTTCCCCCTTGAATTGTCCGCTCAAGGGTACTAGTCTAAAACCCTATATAAACCTTACTATGTTATACTATTGCATGCATCATGGTCAAACCTAGCCAAGCGAAAGTGTCGTCCGCACGATAGCTTTTAAGAAGGCCTATCCAAAGTCCCCCGGGTTTCCTAAACCCGAACGGATGTCATCATGTTATGTGCATTTATTTGGAGAACTAAATGTTTCATGCTAATTGTTGATATTAAATAGTCGAGTCTGGTGGGGTTAGGGGCCTAACCTTGTTTGCCTTGCAAAAATATGAGGCACGAAGTCCCCAGATTCGGCATGGTCTCCAATATCCACCAAAGACTACTGAGTTGGTGGGAAGACCTGCACTCTAGTGACAAAGCTCTCGTCAGAGAGTATTTGGGAAATCTACCATCACTCCTAGAAATACAGACTAACAACATGATAATAGAGGCTGCTACATTGCTTTGGGATTATGAAAGAGCCATGTTCCGCTTCGGGGACATTGAAATAACACCTTTGCTAGAGGAAATAGGAGGACTGGTTGGCCTAGTGTGGGAAACCCCAGGGTTGCTAATGTCTGAGAACTGCACAGGAAAAGGTTTCCTTAAAATGATGGGTCTGAAGAAGAATGTAGAACTGGTATGCTTAAAGGAATCATACATCCTTTTTGACTACTTGTACAAAAGGTATGGTCACAGCAAATCATACCGTACCTACTATGACGATTTTCGATCACGTCCTTGGGACACATCCATCATAGAGTATTCATCTTCATGTTTTTCTTCTTGGGTCTGATCTTGCTTCCAATGAAGAAGGAGAGAATTCATACTACACTATCCATGGTAACCAAGACACTAATGGAAGGAATTGGTGGGCAAAACTTCAGCATTGTGCCCATTATCATTGCAGACATATATCGAGCCTTAGAAAAGTGTCAACGAGGAGCAACACACTTTGAAGGTTGCAACTTATTACTTCAGCTCTGACTCATGGAACATCTCCAAAAGGGTGAATACCAGTAAGAGTTTCAGTGAAGGGCGTGGAATGACCACATCGCTTTCCACCATCCAAAGCGAATGAATTACATCCCTGATATGTTCACCCAGTCTGAGAATGCCAAAGGATGGGTCGAGCTCTTTGATCATCTGACTGAAGAACAGGTCAATGGATGTTCGAGTGGTTTCTGGCAGAGGAGTTCATCACCCGTTCCAGAGATGTACCGTTCATGATACTGATTGGTCTAAGAGGAACAAACCCTTACGTCCCTCATCGAGTTATGAGGCAAGCAGGTAGGAAGCAATTCATACCAGGGTCGACAAGATGAGCCATCTTCGAGCTGACTTCCAAAATGATGATAGTCCTCACAAGTGCCAAGCCCAGCACATGTGGCACTGCAAGATTGTACTGGAAAAGGACACCATCGAGCCAGACATGTATCATGCCGGTTGCACCCTTTTCTATTCTTGTTGGTTGGAAGACAATTGGGATTGTCTGGGAAAGCCAGGGTTCATTCAAGGTCACATGGTTATAGATTAAAAGGCTAAGGCGTAAGTCAAATTCAACCAGCTGCGCAAAAGGATCCGTGAATATGAGGATGAGCACCACGAAATATATGAGTCTAACAAGAAGCTGATCGAGGAGTGGAACGACATGGATATCACCTCTAACAAGAAGTTAGGATACTTGGAACGAGGTATAGTCGAGCTGGAGGAAAAATTCATCAAAGGGGTCGACGACTGTCAAAAGGCTGAGGGGACCGAAGGCGGACATCTAGCCAGAGCATATCTATTGTTGGGACTTCACGAGCTGGGAAAACTGTTCAAGAATGTTGAGTCTAGGGAAGGTCCTTCTGGGACCAAAAAGATAGGAATGTCTTTTTTTTTTTTTTTATCAATGTAATAAGGCCAATGGCCATTAATGACCTTTACTTCCTGTTTATTTAGTTTCATTTTGAGATTCGTCTATTTTTCTTATCAATAAAATGAGGCATTTATCATTTAAGTCCTCCAAATCAGCTTGTCGCTAGGCCTACCTCGGGCACANCCCCCCCCCCCCCCCCCACAAAGGTTAGTTTGTGCACGCTGGCATCATCATCTTATCTCACAAGATCCAGGGTCCCTCCACCCATTCCTCCTCCTAGTCCTCCCAAAGGCAAGAATGAAAAGGAAGATTTCAACAACATCAGGAAGGAGATCACAGCTGAACGAGTTGAGGCCACTAATGGCAAAGGTAGTCAGGTTCCTAATGAAAATATGTCACCACTTGAATAGAAGTTATTGAAGTTCCAAGAAGAGCTTGATCAGGTTCAAAATTTGGCCAACCTATCAATTTCCCTCAACGTCCCAGACGTCAACTTTCCCAACACTCAAAACCCTACACCTCCTCAGAATGTCCCAAAACATCAGAATCATCCCACACCTCGCCATCACGGTATTCCGCCAAAGAACCAGTGTAACACTTGCCATACCCCAAATAACACTCCACTACTTATCCCAGAACCTCAAGACTCCAAAAACGACCATTTCCACATCCATACATCAGGCCACCACAACAACCCTATCTACATGGACATTGTTCCTCACTCCACTACCCCCACCCCATACATACCTAACTCTGATGAAAAGGACCTGCTTATCAAGAATTTTGCCGAGGAACTTAGGAAGTTGACCAGCTGGGTTCAGGGCGTCGAGGGAATCAAGGGAGTCGAAGGGTTGAATTATGAGGACCTCTGCATACAACCTAATGTTGAACTACCTGAGGGGTACAAACCTCCAAAATTCAAAATGTTTGATTGTATAGGTGATCCAAGGGTCCATCTGAGGACTTATTGTGACAAGATTGTTGGAGTAGGGAAAGATGAAAGGATCTGCATGAAGTTGTTCATGGGGAGTTTGAAATGAGATGCATTTTCTTGGTATATCAGCCAAGATCCCAAGAAGTGGTCAAACTGGGTGAGCATGGCATCTGACTTTATAGACAGATTCAGATTTAATAAAGGAGAACGCACCATATGTGTTCTATATTCAGAATTTGAAGAAGAAGCCCACAGAGACATTTCAAGAGTATGTTACTCGCTGGAGGTCCGAAGCTGCTAAGGTCGGACCCACCTTAGAAGAGGAGCAGATGAACAAGTTCTTTATCTGGGCTCAGGACCCGCAATACAATGAACGATTGATGATGATTGAGAACCACAAGTTCACCAACATTAACAAATTAGGTGAACGGATTGAAGAAGGTATTAAGAGCGGTATGGTCAAAATTTTTGAAGCCTTGCAAGCTACAAACAAGGCTTTACAGTCCAGTGGTGTGTCTAAGAAAAGAGACGTGGGAGTCGCTATCGTTGCACAAAGAACTAAATCCCCACTCAAATACCAAACCTACCCAATACCACCACTCACATACAAACTAACCCGGAATTACCAAGCACCCTCACCCTCATACCAAGCTCCACCACCCACTTATCAATCACCTCCACCACTAACTTATCAATCACCTCCACCACTAACTTATCAACCTACTTCGCCCAGATACCCTTAACCCGTCCTGTCTACCACACTTATAATTCCCAGTCGTCCCATTACCAATCACCCCCTGCACACCAAAACTTCCCTAGACCTCATCCTAATTTTGATCGCAGACCTCTATATGAGAAGCTCAAAGCTGCTGGTTATGTAACCCACATCCCCGCTGTAACCCCTAAGAATCATTCTCAGTGGTTAACCCAAACAAATCCTGTGCATACCACTCTGGCATGAAGGGTCACACCATCGATGAATGCCGCTCTTTGAAAGATAAGATACAGTCCCTGATTGATAACAAGATCATTGTGGCAAAAGATCCCACTCCGAATGTCCGCAATAATCCTCTGCCAGACCATAGGTGTGGATGTATCCACATGATCGAAATAGAAAATGATTGGGATCCCGAGGGATCAATCGGGTTGATCGCAGAAGGCGATGACCCAAAGAAATCGACAGTCACTCTGAACCCGATCATAGTCCAGATTCAACCGTTAGAGGATGCTGAGGTGAATATGTCCATACCTCTTGATTTTGAAGTGGCGCCACCCGCAAAGACACCAGTACCAATTGAAGTTGAGTTCATGTCTCCGGCAAATGCACCTGCACCATTTGAGGTTGCAACCTTGCCACCCTAGGCACATATTCCATTTGAGGTAAGGATACTCACACCGATCCCAATGGAGATGTAAAACACGCGCCTTTCTATAAAAATGTCATACCTTGGGACTATACAGACGAGGATAAAAAAGGCAAGGTCGAGACTGAAGAAGCTGTCACAGCATAGGGTATGACAAGAACTGGTAGAGTATATACCCTTGAACATCTGGCTAAATAAAGCAGGCAGACTTCTAATCGGCCTCCCTTTATTGAGACAGGTCTAGAAGATCTTTGGAGGAAGGTACAGGCCAAGGATTATTCGGTCATCTACCAGCTGAACAAGACGCCAACACAAATACCAATCCTCTCTTTACTGCAGAATTCTGAGACGCATAAGAGTGATTGGTTGAAGGTGTTGAATGAAGCGTATGTACCGAACAACATCACTAGTGGAGAAATGTCCAATATGGTGGGCCGAGTGTTGGAAAGCCACAAGATCACTTTCCATGAGGACGAGCTACCTCCTGAAGGGTTGGGCCATAACAAAGCACTGCACATCATTGTGCAATGCGAAGATTATTTCATCACCAGAATCTTGATCGATGGAGGATCCAGTCTTAACATTTGTCCGTTGATAATGCTCAAGAAATTGGGTAAAGGGCTGGATGAGATAAAGGATGGAGCAATTAATGTGAAAGCTTTTGATGGATCTCAAAGGTCCACCATTGGTGAGATAAACCTATGCCTGCAAATGGGACCAACTTGGCTTGAGGTTGACTTCCAAGAGATAGATGTGCCAGCATCCTACAACCTGTTATTAGGACGACCCTGGATCCATGTTGCTGGGGACGTAGCATCAACATTACATCAGGCAGTGAAGTTCGACTAGAACCACCAAGAGGTAATTATTCATGGCGACGGTAGGAACCCTATTTACAGTCGCCAGACTATTCCGGTGATTGAAGGAAGAAAGAAGCTGGCTGGAGAAACGTACCACCACATTCAACGGGTCAATGCTATCGACAAAAGAAAAATGGTGGGATAGAAAAATCGAGAGTATACTAAGATGGAGTGGGTACGAGCCTGGAAAAGGGCACTGCAAGAACCTCCAGGGGATCTCCAAACCCATAAAACTCAAGAAACATGGTACTACCTTCGGTTTGGGATATTAATACACCTTGGAAGAATTAAATAATTGGTCGCCACCTTGGCACGGTCCTTATTACCCTTTGGAGCAGCCAATACTACATTTGGAGCAAAGCTTCCAATAGGCCAACATTATTTATGGATCAGATGAAGAAGAAGAACTTGCAGCAATGAGGAACTTGTTTCTAGAGGATAGTGATATGGACTGATGCGTTATTCTCGAGGAGGAGGGGGAGGAAATCCCTTCCGTACAGGCTGTGAGCAAAGGGACGTACCTCAAAATTGGACTATCAGGACAACCAAAGCCCGACGAGCCTCGGGGTAGCAAGGCTAAAACAAGCATTATTCATTGTTTTTCTTTACAAAATAATTTCCTTTTTCGCATTTTAATTCTTGCAATAAGATCTTCAAATGTTCAAAAGATTATTCAATTTACCCAATGAATTTTCAATTTTACTTATGAATCAATATTTATTGCTATCGTTTTCCTCTCATTACTTTACCTATACAACATTACTATTACCTGTCTTGATGAACCAATGACTGTGGCATGCAACGAGACAACGCAGCAAACGGACGCTGAATTGGAAGAAGATGACATACCTGACGAGATTGTCAAAGAAGTTGAGAATTTTGAGAACAGTCCTAAGTCCAACATGGACGAGACTGAAGTTATCAACCTGGGAGATTCGGAAAATATCAAGGAGACTCACATCAGCATTCATTTGTCACCATCAGAAAAGAAAGAATACGCAAAGTTTCTGAAAGAGTATTAGGACATATTCACATGGTCGTATGATGACATGACTGGTCTAAGTACATCTATTGTGGCTCACAAATTTCCATCCAATCCAATATGTCCACCGGTAATGCTGACGCTCAGAAAGTTCAAACCCGACATGAGTTTGAAAACCACGGAAGAAGTTACCAAGAAGATCAACGTTAAGGTTCTCAGGGTAGTTGAGTACCCAACATGGTTATCCAACATTGTGCCAGTACCAAAGAAGGATGGGAAGGTCAGAGTCTGTGTCAACTACCAGGATCTCAACCAGGCCAGCCCGAAAGACGACTTCCCTTTGCCAAATATACACATCTTATTTGACAATTGCGCGAAGCACGAACTACAATTATTTGTGGATTGCTTCGCTGGTAATCATTAGATCTGGATGGATGAGGAAGATGTTGAGAAAAAGGCTTTCATTACACCGTGGGGAGTATACTGTTACAAGATCATGCCATTCATCTTAAAGAATGCTGGGGCCACCTACATGAGGGCCATGACCACTATCTTTCATGATATGATACACAGAGAGATCAAAGTATATGTGAATGATGTTATTATCAAATCCAAGAAAACCACTGACCACATAGGAGATTTGAGGAATTTCTTCAATAGATTGTGGAAATACAATCTGAAGTTAAACCCTGCAAAGTGTGCGTTCGAGGTTCCTGTTGGGAAGCTGTTTGGGTTTATTGTGAGTCACCGGGGAATAGAATTGGATCCAGGAAAGGTCAAATCCATTCAAGAACTACCACCGCCAAGGAACAAGAAAGATGTGATGAGTTTCTTGGGGAGGCTTAATTACATGAGCTGGTTCATAGCACAGTCTATAGTTATCTGTGATCCAATCTTCAAGATGCTGAAGAAAGATAGCGCGACCAAGTGGACCGATGATTGCTAAAATGCTTTTGACAGAATTAAGGAGTACCTGTCAACCCCGCTAGTCTTGGTTCCACCTGAGCCAGGTAGACCTCTGTTACTCTACCTTGCGGTATTAGATGGAGCCTTCAGCTGCGTGCTGGCACATCATGAAGAAATAGGTAGAAAGGAGCAGGCTATTTATTATCTCAGCAAGAAGTTCACTCCATACGAGGCTAGGTACTCTCTATGGGAACGCACCTGCTGCGCTTTGACTTGGGTCGCTCAGAAGGTGAGGCACTATTTTTGTGCATATACTACATATCTCATATTGAGAATGGATCCATTGAAGTACATCTTTCAGGAGCCCATGCCCACTGGCAAGCTAGCCAAGTGGAAAATCCTGCTGAGTGAGTTCGACATTATCTATGTGACTCAAAAAGCAGTCAAGGGACAGGCCCTAGTAGACCACCTCACTGACAACTCCGTGGAGGGAGAATACGAACCTCTGAATACGTATTTTCCTGATGAAGAGGTATCATTCATAGGAGAAGACATTGCAGAATCCTATGACGGTTGGAGGATGTTCTTTGATGGAGCAGCTAACTTCAAAGGAGTTGGCATTGGAGCAGTCCTAATAACGAAAACCGGTCAGCATAATTCGGTGTCTGCCAAACTCATATTCCCCTGCACCAACAATATGGCAGAGTATGAATCATGCATCTTAGGGCTCAACATGACCATTGACATGAACGTTCAAGAGCTGTTAGTGATTGGTGATTCAGACCTACTGGTACATCAGGTACAAGGAGAATGGGCAACCAAGAATTCCAAGATATTGTCGTATCTGCACCACGTACAGGAATTGAGAAAGAGGTTCACGAAGATAGAATTTTGGCATGTCCCCAGAATCCATAATGAGTTCGTCGATGCATTGGCTACTTTGTCCTCAATAATCCAGCATCCAGACAAGAATTTCATTGATCCTATTCGCGTAAAGATCCATAATCAACCAGCTTATTATGCCCATGTCGAAGAAGAAGCAGACGGAAATCCTTGGTTTCATGACATCAAGGAGTATTTGGCAAAAGGAGATTACCCAGAGCTTGGGAATCCCACTCAGAAACGCACACTACGGAGACTATCTAACAATTTCTTTCACAGCGGAGGAATCCTGTATAGGAGAACTCTTGATTTGGGATTATTAAGATGTGTTGACGCAGAGGAAGCATCAAAACTACTAGAGGAAATTCATGTTGGGACCTACGGCCCACATACAAATGGTTTTGTTCTGGCAAAAAAAGATACTCCGAGCTGGTTACTTTTGGATGACTATGGAAACAGACTGCATCCAGTATGTCCGGAAATGCCACCGCTGTCAGATACACGCAGATATGATAAAGGTACCTCCAAACGAGCTCAATGCAATAAGCTCACCATGGTCGTTCGCTGCCTGGGGCATGAACGTTATTGGACCAATCGAACCCGCCGCCTCCAACGGACACAGGTTCATTCTGGTAGCTATTGATTACTTCACTAAATGGGTAGAAGCAACCTCCTACAAAGTAGTAACTAAGAAAGTCGTGGCAGACTATTTCCGCAATCATATTGTTTGTCGATTCAGAATTCCTGAGTAAATCATCACGGACAATGGTTCCAATCTCAATAGCAACCTGATGAAATCTATGTGTGAAACTTTCAAGATCAAACACAAGAATTCCACAGCTTACATACCTCAGATGAATGGAGTTGTAGAAGCCGCCAACAAAAACATCAAGAAGATACTAAGGAAGATGATAGAAAAGCACAAGCAGTAGCATGAGAAGTTATCATTCGCCTTATTGGGATATCGCACCACAGTCCGCACATCGACAAGGGCAACTCCTTATATGCTAGTTTATGGTACACAGGCTGTCATTCCTTCTAAGGTAGAAATTCCTTCCTCAATGATCATACAAAAATCTGAGCTCAGCGATGCAGAGTGGGTAAAAAACCGTTATGAGCAGTTAGCCCTCATAGACAGAAAGAGAATGAATGCAGTATGTCATGGTCAACTTTATCAGAATGGAATGACCAGAGCCTTCAATAAGAAAGTCAAGCCGAGACAGTTCACACCAGGGAAGCTGGTATTAAAGAAGATCTTTCCATATCAAACTGAAGCCAAAGGGAAGTTCCTCCCAACTGGCAAGGTCCATACATGGTTCATCGAGTTTTGACAGGAAGAGCTCTTATACTCGCAAAAATGGATGGAGAAGTGTGGCCAAAACCAATCAATTCAGACACAGTCAAACGCTACTACGTGTAATGCTTTATGATTTTTCAATGATGCAAATTGAACTACGCCTGGCCTAATTTTAAGAGGGGAAACATAGGCATCCCTATGGGTTCGGTCAAAATTCAGTAAAAATTTCATTGTTTCCCCCGCAATTGGAAACTGGGGCAGAATTTTGAGGAGGACCCTCAAAATTCCGAAGCAATTTCAGTCGATCGCCACACGAGCAACAGTCTGAAGCATTAACCCATCAAACTGGGGCAGAATTTTGAGGAGGTCCCTCAAAATTCCGTAGCAGGAGAGGATGCAATGTTTTGGACCACGTCACGGTCGTCGGTTCATATAAAAACTATTTTAAGTTTATGTCATACTTTTACAAAATCATGCATAATTGTTCTTGAAACATATTTGTTTAGCAACGCTATCCCCAATGATACAGACAGTATTGTCAGATCAAGCCCAGCAAGTCAAGAAAAGCCAGCGGGGATACGAACTAACCCCCTCATTTACAAAACTCATGATTTTTCCTTGGATGCAGGCACAAATGATAAACACGTTAAGAAGTCACAATTTTCATCACAATTGCAGATGCCAAAGATCGACACCTCGAAACCATCACACTTGTCGATATCTATTATCAATACAAATCAGCTAAGAATTCCTATTGTCATTTTATTTTTTGCATAAGCCTACCTTTTTGCCTTCCAAGAATAAACGACGTCTCTATCTGCATCGCATAAGGATACTATTCTGCCTTCCATATGTATAAGGCTACCGTTCTACCTTCCGACACTAAGCATTGTCTCCCTTTGCATCGTATAAGGTTACTATTCTGCCTTCCACCTGCATAAGGCTACCATTCGGCCTTCCGAGACTAAGCACTCTATCCATCTACATTGAATAAGGCTACTATTCTACCTTCCATTTGCATAAGGCTACTATTCTGACTTCCGAGGTTAAGCTCTACCTCCATTTGCATTCTTGCATAAGGCTACTATTCTGCCTTCCAACTTGCATAAGGCTACCATTTGCCTTTCGAGGTTAAGCTCTACCTTCGTTTGCATTCTTGCATAAGGCCACTATTCTGCCTTCCAACTTGTATAAGGCTACCATTCTTCCTTCTGAGGCTAAGCTCTGCCTCTAATTTACTTTTCCTCCGAAACCAGATGCTATCTCAAGTAATACTTATTTCGCTAAGCTAAGCTCTGTCTTGTCAGCTTCATACTACTGCATCTCCCACGGGCTGAAATATCGCCAACTTGTCCAAAGGCGTCATTGTTCGGAGGAACCATTTTCATAGCCCAAGAACACCATGTCATGTCCTTAGGATCTCTCTCAATCCTACATATCATTATTCAAAAGCGTCATGGTTCGGAGGCACCATCTTCATAGCCCGAGAACATCATGTCATGGTCTGAGGATCTCACTCAATCCTGCATATCATTATTCAAAGGCGTCATGGTTCAGAGGCACCATCCTCATGGCCCGAGAACATCATTTCATGGCCTGCGAATCCTGCATCAAGCAATTCACGGCCCAGGACGTCATGGTCTGAGGACGTCATCCTTAACTGTCCAAAGACATCATTCATGGTCCAATGGGAACTTGCATCATGTTTAAATTACGCACAATATATGCTTGTCTCACTTATTTGCAGGTAATCCGGCATGCAATGGACATCCTGGCAGGAGCGGTCCCGCTTTAGTTCTCCTAACTACCCCGTAAGCCGCTTATTCATCCAGTCCCATACATTGTGTCCGCACTTCTAGAACTTCATCGGTATACTTCGCCGATGACTCCTGAACTACATACGGCCTGATTCCTGTAAAATCAGGGATATGTAGGGAACTCAAAAACAAGGGTGCGACCTAAATATCTTCAAACCGTTTCGCTCGGTAAATGGTCATCATGTCCTTACTCGACAACTCTTTCATCCTTCCCGGGTAAAGAGGGACAGTTGTTGACACCCAATTTTTTCTCAAACTATTTTACAATTTGCATATATGCCTTCAAAACCACTTTTTATAATAACTGGTATTTTTCCATAATTTTCCATATTTTTATTAATTTCTTTTCCAATTTATTCAATACTTTATATTCAATAATTATTCATAAATTATATTATAAATAATTTCAAAATATTTCCTAGATAAATATATCATTTCAATCCTATTAGGATTTAATTAATTCAAAAATTAGCCAATTTGGCACTATCCAGTTATAATTACAACAATTTTGTAATTATAGCCTAAATGTACATTTTATACCGTTTTAATTCAATAATTAGTCATTTTAATTTTTTTTTAGTTTATTACCTTAATTTCACCTATTTAGCCTTAATTTCATTTTATATAATTATTGGCCTTTTTTATTAATTATTTATCTATGTTTAAATGGGTATTTAATAAGTAGCCACTTTTAATTTCAATTTCAGCCTACTCTACCTATTGTCATGCCCCAAACCTTCGTAGGCGTGGCTGGCACCTGGTGCCAAACTGGCCCAAGCGAACCATTCTGTAACTCATTCATTCCTTTTGTAACTATGTAATGTACAATTGTAAGTGGAAAAAAAAACCGTTGTATCACTAAACCATTTTTTAACATGATACATATGGGCCGCCAAGGCCTCTGGCATACAGTACGAACTGAACCTCTGTCTACAAACACACTAAGAATACATAAACATCAAAAAAAGGATGGGACAGGGCCCCGTCATACTAGTCAATGCATGTTCCAACTATACTAACAAAATAGGCAACTCCCGAGCAAGTGGAGTGCAACAACACCTTCCATTGAGCTAATAGCCTACTAGGAGGACTATCAATCTGTCTATCGGAATGTGCGGGCATGAAACGCAGTTTCCTCAAGGAAAAGGGATGTCACTACGAATAAAGTACTGTGTATGTAAGGCAGAAAAGCATAACTAAGAACAATAATGTAAAGAGAGATGTAGGAGATACAACTTGTAGCATATGAGTGCTTCTAAGATACAGTAACATGAAATGTGTGATTCATACATATATATACATAAACCTTTAAAACATCCGCCTCTGTGGTCATCATCATCATCATAGAACATTCGCCTCTATGGGCATCATCATCATATCATACCCGGCCTCAAAGAGGACTTGGAAAAAACCCAACTGAACAGTGATTGCACAATAGGTGCCATACCCGGCCGACTATAGCGCGGCTCGGCAGAGTAAAATAGCTACTTATGTATAATGCATGTAGGACTCATTGGAATCATATTCTGAACCTTTCGGAGTGACGTAAGGTCGATATTCTCCGTACACGTTAGTAGGATTAACTCTTCATCAAGAATCTTATAAGAATCAGTAATTACCAACAACATTGATAATATAAGAATAAGAGAAGCAAACTCAACATCAATTGTTCCATAAGAAGGGAAATAATGTAAGTACTGCTAGCTTCTAAGAGTAGAGTATCTTTGGAAGCTCGTTCATTTGTATTATTTGGATCATGCCAAAAAGAAAGAAGGGATAGCCTTAACATACCTTGTATATACTGCCCCAACCTCAAGCTACGCAAATGTCACAACTCCTTAATCTACAATAAGAGAAAATGACACTATCGTTATCGTTTAAGCGTCATAACTATTATGTATCGGCCACAACCTATTTTACGAT